>JAGFPH010005279.1:0-29567 GCA_018207615.1 Philaenus spumarius
ATCTTAATAATATTGTTTTACATTCTTTTAAATTGGTTTGCCAGGATATAGCAATCTTTTACTAGTTTGTTCTTACTCAACTGGGTCAAAATGTTATAACTGTCCTCCAAATTTAAAATTTTTATAAAATTGAAAATTTTTAATAAATTATAAATTTCTTTTCATAACATTTTGCTCTAAGCCTACTTATATACATTTCTTATTAACAATTAACATTTCTTAAAACTACTGAACATAAACATCATAAACTTTACAATTATACAACTTTGAAAATTAACTAATTATAATTATCAGAAATCTAAGCAACACTTTGTTTAATTAAATTTCCTACTGCAATCTCCCTTTACATATTTTTATCTAACTTTAATGTAGTTCCCTATCTGAAGTTTTCTCATAATATTTCTTAATACTGGTAATGTGGAACATTCCTTTTAATTTTGTTGGTCTATCAATATATAGGTGGATTTCCCAATCTTCTCCTTGATTATGTATGGTCCAGTATAAATCATGAATAGTTTCGACATTTCTCCTCTGACTTGGTGTGAATAACCAGTTTCTTTTAGCAACACCTTTTCTCCTGTCTCAAATTCTACTAATTTATGTTGGTTGTTGTAACGTTGGTTCCTAATTTTTCCTTTCCTTCTAATTCGTTGTCCTGCCAATTCAATTTTAATTTCTAAATTTATATTTTCTTCTTCCAAAAGTCCAAAATTTAAAATGTGATGCCAAAATCTAGGTGTTTTTATATTTAACTGCAACTCATTTGGGGTGTACCCTGTAGTGTCATGTGGTATTTCATTTAAATAGGTTACTATGATTGGTATATATCTACTCCAAGTCTTGTGGTTATTGTGACAATATGTTCTTAGGCATCTTCCAATTTCTTTGTGTACTCGTTCAACCATATTGCTGTTAGGTCTCCTTTCTTTTGTGTTTGATTTAGTAATTTAATTTGGTTTATTTCATTCCGAATGGTTGTCTCTGTGATTAGGTTGTCCTTTATTTCATTTGTTACCTCGTAGCCACTATCATAATATCTGTTTAATTCTATCGCATCATATTCTTTCTGTCCAATCAACTCACATCTAATTCCATCGTTTCTTTCCTTATCCATACTTATTACTTCATTCATATCATTATAATTAATTATTATTTTATTTTCGTCGAAATCCAACTTCATTTTTAACTCACCAATACTGTCCATGCCTATAATTACTTCTCTTAATAAATCTGGTACTATTAAACACTGCATTTCATATATTATCTTTCCAATTCTAACATTTAACATTATTATACTTTCAATCCTTCGGCTAACCTTTCCTATTGCTGTAATGATATTAATTCCTGTTAAGGGTAACTCTTCAAATCTTCCTAACCTGTTTCTATTCTGTATAAACCATTCTTTTTGCATGCATGTCGCATTACTTCCTGAATCGATTAAACCTTTTATATCTATTTCACCTATTTTAATATTTATTTCTGGGTTAAATTCGTTATACCCTCTTCTTCTAATTATCTTGTCCTCCTGGTCACATTCAGTCAAAAATTTTCTATCACATAACACAGTGGTGATTATTATATTGTTTTCAAAATTAGGCCTAAATGATTCTATTAAATTTTCTTCTTTATTAACTTCCAAAATTCCTTTATTTGATTGCACTGAAATATCTTTTAATTTTGATTTATTTTCCCTAATATTATTTATAATTCCAATGGATGTTTCAGTGCTTAACAGTTTAAATTAGGAGTCGCTTCACATACAACTT
This sequence comes from Philaenus spumarius, assembly GCA_018207615.1. Lineage (NCBI taxonomy): Eukaryota > Metazoa > Arthropoda > Insecta > Hemiptera > Aphrophoridae > Philaenus > Philaenus spumarius. The sequence goes on from JAGFPH010005279.1 coordinate 1,767, forward strand.
CCTGTGTCTTCTCTTGTGCCTGTATCATGTTTACATTCCTATTTGTTTGTGGTTCTCTTACATCAGTAAACTTTCTCATATGTACCATGTTTGGTCTGGGTGGGCTATCTTGAAATCTCTGTTGGTTATTTTCCCTTGGTTGCCTATGATATTCCCTGTATCTATATTGTTGTAATTGTGGTCTATTTACATAATTGTTCTCTCTGTGTTGTGGCCTATACAAGTTATTTCTATTGTTGTTATGGTTAAATCCAGTAAAATTTCTGTTTCTGTTAAATTGATTATTTTGTTCCCTAAATGGCGTTTTAAATTTATTTTCTACTTCTGTTTGCCTAAATTTTCTCCTATTCTCTTCAAACTTCCTTACCAGTTCATTTCTCTCTTCAATATCTTCTTCATTTAGAAATCGTTCCATTTCCCTAATCGTGTTTATGTTTTGTATTCGCCTAGCGTCCCTAATTCTGTCGTCGAAGTGTCTCGTAAGTCTCTTAACTATCTCGTCTTCCGAAGGTGTAGGTGTAAGATTCCTCATAATTATTACTTTCTCGATGAAGTATTCTGCTCTACTTAACTTCCCATCTGGCCTATATTTTTCTACCTCTATTCTGTTCCTAATACCGTTTTGTACTTCATCGTTCCAATATTTCTCAATCACTCTTTCTTTAAAACTTTCTATATTGTCAATCTCTTCCCGTACTATTTGCCACCACCTTGCTGCATTGTTTTCCATCGACAAATCAATGATTTCCCTAATATTTAAATTTTCTCTACCTTCTATGCTTCTCCTATTTTCAATTTTAATAATATGCCTCTCTATTTGCTTTAAGTATTCGATTGGGTTGTTGGACTTTCCGTCAAATTTAGGTATACTGGTATCGTTGTTATTATTTTCACAGCTTACATATAATATTTGTGGGTTGCCACTTACATTTTTGTTTTGTTTAATATTTTCCTCGGTTTCGTTTAACCTCAAATTAACCTGGTCCAAATTCTTTCCAATTTCTACTATTTTATTGTAGAAAGTTTGATCTAAATTGTTGATTTGTTTTCCCTGTTCATTTATGCTTAATTTTAAATTGTTTATCTCCCCTTTAGTTGTGTCATTCTGTTTAGTTAGTTTGTCCTCCAATTTCTGATAAGTTTTCTTAATATCTTTTTCTAATTCATCTTGGTTTAATAGGATTTGATTTTTAAATTCTATAAGTTTAGTCTCAATTTTGTCATCAAATTTTGCCAACAATTCTTCTTTAATTTCATAAATTTGACTACAGTTCTCAGATAATTTGCAATCTATTTTACTTTCCAATAGGTTTAGGCTTTTATTTAGGGTTTCTGAATTTGTAGTTAGTTTATTTTCTAATTTTAATTCTAGCTGGTTTAGTTGGTAGGAATTTTGTTCTAGTTTTCTATTTAAGTTTTCTGAGTTTTGTTCTAATTTTTTATTTAAGTTTTTATTTAAGGTTTCTGAACTTTCTTTCATTTGAAACATCAATTCATGCAACATATTTAGCATCCTATTTTCATCTGTTACCTTTTCTACAGTTTCCCTAACTTCTGGAAACTCTAAATTGTGTTCTTCTTGTGGCCTAACCTCTTCTACCTCAACTATCTGCACTAATTCTCCCTCTACTTGATCTACATTCCTTTTTACCCTAGCATTTCTTTTTTGTTTATCGGATTCTATTTTCCTTTCAGTTTCTTTAGGCTGATCCCTTAATTCATATTTAGCTTGTTCTGCTGCCATTTTATTTAAGATATTTGGTCTAGTGTTAATTTAAATTTGTTTGAAAATATTAATTTGTTTTATAATATATTAACTAATGTTAATATATTTTTAAATGATCCTAAAAGTTGCTTATATTTCTTAATAACTATATGATTGTACACTTAATACGTCAGCACGTTGGTTGCGCCAATTTATAATAATATCATGATATATTCTCTTTTTAATAATGCCCCACTAGTTGTGGAAGCCAATTTATAAAAGTAGATTCTATTATTCTCTCTTTTATTATAATAATATTTAATGATTTGAATAATAATATATTCTGTAATATTAAGATCTTCTGTAATATTAAGATCAACACTTACTTTAAAAGACCAATGAAATTAGGCTTTTGTATTACAAATAGTTCTTTATTCTTTAACAAGTAGGCTAAGTTTCAAATTATACTTTTACAAAATTATCTGTATTAATATGTAGAGCACTTATTTATAAGATTATTAAATTTATTTTTATGACTCTTAAATCTCGGGTTAAAGGAATCCTGGCCTATTAAATGTACAATCAGTAACAAAATCTTAAATCTATACAGGATAATTATATCTAAAACTAGTTAATGCTACAAATGTTAAAATGTTCTAAGTCCTAAAGGTGTTTATGAAATTACGTTGATTATATTGAATTTTGAATAATTGTTTTCACTGCAAATAAAGTCACTGTTCTTATGGATGGTTAAATGAAATTGGCTGGATATTACCTTATATCAGTTCTTGTTTAAAATGGTACTTTACCAATTATTAGTTTTATTTGAAATGTTTAAGATCCTTTTCTGCTCTTAGCTGTAGTTATATTTGATTGATGTTTGCTTTTCTTGAGATTTTTAATTACTTTTACACTAAATTATATTTTTGATCCTCAAAGCACGTCTGAATGCTCCCAAGCCTTATACAACAACTGAAAAGCCATTTTGTTCAAATATACCGGTTCTGAAAAAACAGTGCCGTCATGAGAATCTCTAACAATTGTTTCTGTTGCTTAATTACTTTGGTGGCCGGTGTTTTTACACAAAATATATGAAAATTTATTTATTTTGTTTTCTGTTGAAAATGTTTATGTTTTTATTTGATATTCACACTGATATTGTTTTTACAAGTCTTAGTTTATCGAAATAAATAATTATCTGCTTTATCGTAGGATATATAAATGTTTTTATTCACTCGCGCATATAATCGTAGGAACAGCTGTTCAACATTCATCTACGGATGTAATCGATGTACCGTCTGGATTAGCACAACTTGTATCTTTCAGCACATTCGCCAATAACCTCACTTGTTTGATTTTAAACACCTTTCTAATTATTTACAACACCTTGCTTAATTAATAAACTATACACAATTTTGAAATCTAATTCTATTACAATCTATATTACATGAATAAACTTATACGCTAATAAAATTTGAAATGTGAAACATTTCGAATTTTATTTTAGGCTCACGTCTGCTTGTAAATTAAATTTGGTTTGTATATAAAAAAAGGTAAGTTAAGTGTTATTTATTAATAATAAGAGTGTTTATCGTTATTTTATTATATATTTAGTTTCCTGATGTGAATTTATTTGTCCTTTGAATAATTTTGTCTAGATCGAAATTTTTGAGGTTAAATTTAGGCTATCTTAATAATATTGTTTTACATTCTTTTAAATTGGTTTGCCAGGATCCTTTAATCTTTTACTAGTTTGTTCTTACTCAACTGGGTCAAAATGTTATAACTTATTGTATACCTAACCACTTCATACAAGTACAAATTGATTACTGTGAGAATATTCAAACTAACAAAAAGAGGCTTGCAATATATTCTCCCACGAGACTTAGTCATAGCTCTTACAGGTTTTTTTTGTACTATCAGTACATCTTTTATTTTGCAGCTGTTTCCCCACAATACAATCCCATATGACATAATTGACTGAAAAAATGTAAAATAAACATTTCTCAAATACCCTTCTCCAATAACCTCATGTAGCCTACTCAACAAGAAGACAATTTTTGAAAGTTTCCCAACCACAAAATTAATATGTGGAGTCCATGTCAACTGCCTATCAACATAAATACCCAAAAATTTAACACTCTCCTCTGCATTACAAGAATCAACATTTTTCAAACTGAAAATCAATTGTTTCGTTTTAACATCATTCAGAAGAAGCCCATTCGCCCTAAACCACTCGGAAGCACTGGCTACTGTACTAGCTACCATTGTTTGTAATTTATTGACATCATTGCTTATTGTCAAAAATGTTGTGTCATCTGCGTACATGCTACAATGTGCTTCAACATTATCAGGTAAATCATTAACAGCAATCAAAAACAAAATAGGTCCCAATACAGATCCCTGCGGAACACCAGCTTTAATATTTAAGATAGAAGAAAACCCACTTTCAGTATAAACCAACTGCTTTCTACCTTCCAAATATGACTTGAAAAATTTTAGCTGATTATTAATGAAACCATAATATTGCAGTTTATCAGACAATATACCATGATCGATACAATCAAAGGCCTTAGTCAGATCGCAAAAAGTTGCCTGTGCACTAGCATTATCTTCAAAAACTGTGATAACCTCCCCTAATTATGGAATCCACTGCCTGCGTAGTCGATTTGGATTTCCTAAACCCATACTGTGATGCAGTGAACAGATCCAAACATTCAAAGTATCTGCCAATCTGATTACCGACAACTGACTCCACAACTTTTGCCAACACAGGTACCAATGACACTGGCCTATAACTACTTGGGTCAACTCTTGGGCCATTTTTATAGATAGGAATCACCTTAGCCACTTTCAGTTGCTCAGGAAAAATTAGACTGTTTGAAGATGACAAACAACACAACTTAATATTGAAGGGAACCTTTAAGGAACTTGTGTTATTTTATTTTCTCGTATAGGCCTAAATGTTACAAAACAGCTTATACAAATATTTTTTTTTTATCAAATTCGTTTAGGTGGCAATCAATGCATATTAAGGGAATCCACCATCTTTAAAATGGGTGTTCTTAAAGTTTATGATTTTTCCCAAAAGTTATATTTTCTAATTCTGTATCTTTCTTATAATATGTGTGTGAATATTTTATGCATATCTGAAAATATTTTCCTACTAAAAATGAAAAAAAAAAACAAAAGTAGCGTATATGTGGATTTTCTTTATTTTTGAATAAAACATTTGTTTGCTTATAAATCATACAATCAGTTTATTATATATAAAACTTATACTTATTAGAAACAGTTTTACAATTGCTACTAAGTCCTCTGTCCACGTGCGGTGGACGTGTACCGCAGTCCATAGTTCATAGTGATTGAAATATGAAATCAGCTGTTTAGAAAAAAATATTGGAATACCTCAGATTGCTTTATTTACACTATATTAAATAATATTTGCTGATTTGGACCAAATACCCAACACAGATGCAGAAATCATCTGTTGAAAAAGAAGTTAGTGTGTATAATGAAGGATATTTTTAACGGTAACACAATTTCAAAAAGCATGTAAAATATCTTCAGGAAGAAATACTTTAAAATATTCTTCCAAAAAAGATTTGAAATGGCGGTGGTGGTGTGCACAAAGATGGAAAGGGTAACATAGAAGTACAGGAAGTTACTGAAAAATAAACCGATTAAAGAAGAACACAATAGAATGCCCTATATATGGAACAGGGGAGTTTTAATGCAAATACAAGAGTTTTGTATGTTTGCAAACTTTGAATGCAATTTCTCAAAAATCAAGGTTTTTATAACATTTGGTTTAATAAAATCAGAAGTTTTTACCACACTACCCTTAAACTATGTACTAATGTTAATGGTATAGTCAACCTAATACACCATCAAATTTCAGTATTAATGAGTTATCTTAGGAAGATGAGCTATTGCAGTGACTGTTATGGTAAGAGCTAAAGTCAATGAGCATGATCATGACTCCCAGAACTCATTTCGGATGTCTTTCAAAGTTGCATACATATAAGTAGGCATGTTTATGTGTGTTTGCACTCTAACGCTTGCATTTTACTTCCGATTTGGTCCAAATTTGGCACACACGTTGGTTTTATGTCGCTCGGACTAGTTCGTTAGCAGGTTTTTGGGGTTATATATATAAAAAAATAAATATAGGAGACTATTCTGCAAATTTTGTTTCTTTACACAACGTATAACAAGTCTGGATCCCCTAAAATCGATCAAAATGTAAAATACCCGTTACAAATCCACATGGGGGATTTTGGTCGGAGGCAGGGATACATACTCAGGAAGCCAGTTTATCTGCTGCTAGCTAAACAAAGGAGACCATATGCGAGTTTTTCGCTGTGACCAGAATGAAGCAACGTCTGAGCTGGGGCTGGAGGCTGATGTACAAACAAATTCTACCAAAATATTTCTTTATAGCACCTTCTAGACTAAACCAATTCCCCTAATAGCTGGTTGAATCCCTAAACTTAATTTTTGAAAATTCGTTCCACCACATCATTGTTACAACTGCGTGATAGAATTATTTTTTATAATCTTGTTAAAAAATTGTAGTCGTAGTTAAGTTTAAAAAAAAAGTTGTCTAAATTTGTTTTTGGCTGTGTTACAATGGTTTATATACTATTACATTTACAAGTACATCATAAGGAACATACAAATATAACTTTCTTTTAAATAACTTAAAAAACAAAACGTTGCTAAAACTCTGTGAAATTATATTTTATAGATTTAGGTAAACAAATATTTTTGTTGTATTCCAACTATATGCATGGTATTGAATAATGAGGAAAAGGAGAATAATTACTGTAAATAAGAAAATTAGATTTAATATCATCTGAAAGAAATTTCATCGAATTTGGTCTTCATTTTTTTAACGGCTATTTTTATCTGTGCATGCGCATATGATAGGCACAATTTGTACTCCACAGTAGGCTATAGTTGATACTGCAATACATTTTGTTTACGTTATTATTAATAATATATTTTTTATTTATATATACATAATATACAATTACAACTAGTCAATGACTGTCTAGCAATATTTTTCTAACATAGTAGGCTGTGTGGTGAAAATACATCCAGTGTCGTACTTCACAATACAATACACTCTGAGCATGTGTAGTTCTTATATAAGTTACACTAAGTGATTTGATTTCACTCTTTTCAACCTCCACACTAGTGGTACGTTGCTGAGCAAATTTGCTACCTCGACATTCTGATGGCCATGAAGTCTGCTTTCATGTCTTCTTGCAAACCTTTGTACCTCTTCAGCTACTAATGGCACCTTCAATTCCTGATGGATATCTACATTGCGGATATACCATGGTGCTCTAACAATACTGCGAATCACTTTGTTTTGCAATGTCTGTATTACTTGGATGTTACTTTTTTTCGCGCATTCCCACAATTGAATGCCATATGTCCATATGGGTTTTAATACTTGCTTATACAGCAGCAGTTTATTATGCACGGACAATTCGGAGTTCCTTTCAAGAAGCCAGTGCATTTGTCTGTACTTTAGTCTAAGTTGTTCACATTTCTTTTTCACATGTGCCTTCCAACAAAGTTTTGCATCCAGGGTCATTCCTAGGTACTTTGCCTCATTAGCATGTGGAACAATTTGTTGATTAATTATCACTGGTTGATACACATAGTGCTAATTCGTAAAGTTGACATGAGTAGACTTTCCCTCATTCAGATTTCCTGTTCCAGCTGCTAACATTATTCATAGCTGATTGTAATTTGTCAGTAGCTATTTGTATGTCATGTCCAGTAGCAAGTAGAGCAGTGTCATCAGTGAATGTAGCTGTTAAAACCCCATAATTTTTTGGAATATCATTATAGTGTATAGAAAATAGAGAATGGGCCCGAGGATGCTACCCTAAGGAACCCCAGAAGCAATACTTCTTAATTCAGTGTAGTCTTCAACATGTTTTACTCTGAAATATTGATTGGATATGTAAGATTTTAAAATCTCGTTCATTTCTTTCGGTAAATAGCGATCAAGTTTACATTCCAAGCCCTCGTGCCACACTCAATCAAAAGCTTGGACCACATCCAAAAATATAGATGTGGATATCTTTTTCTCTTCCAATTATCTCTCGATGACATCAGTTATGCGATGTACTTGATCTATAGTCGAGTGCCTACCACGGAAACCGAACTGATGAGTTGGAACAATTTGTCTAGCTTCAATAATTGGCTTAAGTCGTATTAATAATATTGCAGTAACAATTGAATAGATTTTTTGATAAAAGGGTAAACATTTATTTTTTCTTTAATATTGAAATATGAAAAATAAGGAATTTGACTGGAACGTTCTGGACCAAATCCTCTCCTCTCCACTTGATTCGGTATGCCGCCTCACCCTCATCCGAGCTCTAGTCAGTAAACTTCACGCAACATAGGTGATTCTTACTAAATAGTCTCGTTGTGGGGATTAATTAAAAATGAACCAGAGTGAGTCCTTTGTTATATAATCTGAAATACAAAATCTATGGGAATAAAAACAAAAGAGAAGTGCTTGGAGGGAGAAAATCGAAATAATAAAAAATCACGTTTTTAAAAACAAAAATTAAAACTTCTGTGGGAACATAATATATAAGAGTGAAAAATCAAGAGAGAAGAAAATTAAATGGTTGTAATATTTTGTATATTTACTAGTAATCATATATTTTATTAATAACACTATTGGTAACATCATATTTCAAAACAATTACAAATCAATATTTTGGTGACATTCAGCAATGAAAAGTACGATTCAAAATGGTTTGCGTTTAAAAGTTTTGATTTTCTAGCCGATAAGGATTCACCGGTAGAAACCGTAGACTCTGATGTTGGGCAGCGTAAACAAAAGAAGTCTGTTCAAAAATTTAAAAACAGGAGATCAAGGCAAAGAACTTGATATCCTGGATGATGCGTTGAATATATTGAAGTCGACTAATGATTTGGCAGCATACCTTATTTTGCAAACGGTCAACACATAGCCAACGAATGGTGAAAATACAATCCCCAAAGGTTGGCATAAATGGGAAAACATTTTTCAACGTTTTATTATAGGCTGACAAGGGGACGTTATTTTACAGCACCTTCCAAGAAATTTTGAATCCTCCACTAGTGGACAGTCTACCGTAAACGGGGAATATTCATGTTTCACCACCACGTGTACTATCACATCCCCATCCAATAGTGCTGCTAATAATGACTTCATTATACATTTTGTAACAAATTTGAAATTAGCCAATATTTTCAGTAAAGTCTTTCGATAATTTGATAAGTTTTTTCAAATAAGAATTTTGAGTTTGTCCTCTAATTCGTTTCAATCACTATTTTGTGTACTAGGCCTATACCGGGTGTCCATTTTAACTGGGCCACCATTGGGATCTGCAAAAGTACAAGATTTACAGCAAACTTTAAATGAGGGACTTCACCTACTTTTTAATGGCCATAAAAAATATGAATTTGAAATTTCTAAAATATGCCGCCATTTTCCAAAATGGCTGCCAACTTTCGAATTTTTTATGGAAACCCCTATTTTTTTATGACGGATTTGGGTTTTACGTGCAATTTTAAGATTTGTTAATTCCTGGTGTGTTTTCGATAAACTTAACTGTTTAGCCGCTAGGAGCGCTGAAAGTTTCATAAACTCTTATTTCAACAATTAATTATTAAAGAGGCATGTTTTATCTTTTGCAAACAATAAAATTTAACTCAAAGTGCAATATTTTTTACAATGGAATGTTAAAAAGCTGTTTAAATTTCAGAAATAATTTATTTTACACAAAAAACTTTTTATATGGCCAACAAAACATAGGTGAAGTGCCCCATTTAATGTTTGCTGTAAATCTTGTACTTTCGGGGATCCCAATGGTGGCCCAGTTATAATGGACACCCGGTGTATACAATTTCTATGATATTTTATATTGTTTTGTTGTCATACTGGATTCGTTGATGAGAAATCTCCCTCGTTTACCAGAGATGTTTACTTAGCTTCTAAATTTTCTTCTAATCGTAAACACGGTTATAATGATGGCTAATGCTCTAGAATGATGAGGAATAAACCCCGCCGCACATTGAGCGGTAGGCGCAGTACAGACAGAGAACTTCCATAGTAAAGGAATTGGCCTCTGCCAGGTCACCGCAAATTTTACCCAGTTCTCTGCCTGTGCTGCAAGTGATATGTCATGTGAATTAGATAAACTTGTAATTTATTTAGATTCCGAGTCTGATTCGGAGTTTAAACATGTGGTTTTATTGTATTAAAAACAGAGTTAGACATATCGAAAAGTGAGATATCAAGAAAAGAGAGACCCACGGAGAGTTGTCGTTGCCATTAGAAGTTCATGACAAAGTCTTTACTTAATTTTCCTTTCATGTGCTCAGCGTGTGTTGTTTCATAATCAGACCTGTATTAAGAACACTGGGGGTCCTGGAGCTGGGGAAAACGTGCTACCAACTTACAAACTGGAATTGTTTTCAATGGCTTAGTTAAGGTGGCTGGCGCCCTTGGCCTGACTTGAAAGTGGCGCCCCCTCTTTTTTTGGAGGGTTCAGTAACTTAACATTGGATTCTTATTATCATATGGATTAATTAGAAAGAATTTTTATTTTGTTAAAAATTTAACAAGTATAGGCCTAAGTATGAAATTCTTGTTAGGTTCTTAGCACGTATATTTTTATTTGAGAATTGTTTACAGATTTACAACAAAAAAGATTTAAAAAAAAGGAAATGTGTACTCAAATCAATTCAAATCAGATTTATCTTCAAAAAATAAGCACATTTACAGTTAACCAATGTGACTTAACAACAATGAAATTTAATTGCATAAATTTAAATAGAATGAGTAAATAGAATTTTTAGAAATGTGTTCTGTAACAATGTTTTTGGCTTTACACTATCAAAAGAACGATTGATTATCAACAAGCTAGTAAAAAAAGATTAGTTCGGTTTGAAAAATTACATTCATATAATCATACGTAAAAATAACGATTTCTAATCTATAATAATCAAAGTTAGCTCAACTTCATTATTTACTTAAAATAACACATTAAATGTAAAATGCAGAGAAGCTGCCGAAACTTAATAAACCTACAGTTAACAGTAAAAAAACTTTTACATATTGTCTAGACATGAACAACGTAAGACAACAACTTAAGACAAATATTCACTGACGGTCATTTATTCTTCATGTTCAATCGAGAGTATCGCAAGATTCGTCAAACGATCTTGTCCCATTGAATGTCTTATAGAAATGCTAGAAATCTGTTTACTTTCAACTTGTAGCCTAGTTTAAGACTAGCCAGTGTAGCCATTTATCTTAATTGTTATTTTATCTCAGTCTATGTTGTTGAGTAATTTTTTCAATGTTCTTAGTATCAAATCATGTGATACATATGCCTTGACGATTAAGCGAAACCTTTTCCATTCAGCGGCGCCCCCCTGCTCCAGTGCCACTGGCGAGGGCCATCCCTGCCACCCGCTTGCTATGCTACTGATTATTTTCAAATAGTTTTTATAAGTTACGAGAGGTTGCAACAGCGAATGTAGTTCAATTTTGGGGTAGTATTATTAGTATTTAACCCTAATATAAAATTTTACAAATCATTAATAGATATATTATATCATTTACATTCACTTTTATTGGATGTTTGTATTATCAATTTAGATTTGCACTAATTTCCGGAATAGTTTTTGTGAGCCCTTGTTACTTTATTCAATTAGAATAACTGTTTAATTGTCTGGTAAGGTCTGCTTTATTTGTTTAATATGAATGCGTAGAATACTATTTCTTAAATTGCAAGCAATAGCGGATCTAGAAACTTCATGAGGGGGGGGGGATTAGGTAAGAGGGGTCTGGGTTTGAAGACGGGGGCTCTCCCCCGCAAATTGTGAATAAATGAGGGTCAAGCGGCATATCATTAAGCTATTTAAATACAAATTCAGCTTAATTTCTATAATTCCTTTTTTGACATTTTAATCTTTTGAGAAGAAAATATGATCATTTTCCAAACGATTGCATTGGCAAATTTTAATATTGACCATTACAAAAAAAAACCCTAATGTGCTGAATTACTTGTTTTTATCTAAACAAAATTCAGTAGGTACCTAATGCACCATAATATATATTTATCTAATATCTATATATAGTGGAAGCCTTGAAAATAAAATAGCTAGAATATGGTATCTTAGTTTAGTAAATTCAAATTATAAACTTAGTAAAGTACTTTTTTTAAATAGCTATAAAAACCTAGATTATTATTGATGTAGTGTTTTTATCACTTATTAAATTTATGGTCGAGGAAAGGTATAATAAATAGTCCATTTGATTCAATGTTCACATATATTATTTTATCAATATTAAAATGTTAAATAACATAAGATTAGTGTTACATAAAAGTTTAGTTTGCACTCCTTTCATCATCTTTACTCCAGTTTTCTAAAGCTAACCTTCTGGATTTCTTTCTTGAAAATATGGTAATGATGTCGTCTGGACTAAATTTATTGTTGATCTTTTATTTATAATTTGTAACATTTTTTTCAAATTCAAATTTATTTATTTCCAGTAACGTTATTGTACAATAAAAAAAGAAATTGCAAGAATAATTATAAATTAGAACAATCATAATTTGAAGCTATCAATTTCCTTAAAACAAAATGGATACAAATAGTGGCACAGTGAGAAATCCAATGATACTAAAAGCAATATATTGTAATGTATTGGTACCCTTCCTAATTCCAAAATTCCACACCTAATTACCTAATTTAAAATAAAAAAAAGAAAAGGCAATTCCCGCTGTTTTTATTGTTATTATTCTAAATTAATCAAGTCAAAAATAAGATACATTGTATCATACCTGATTTAGTAGAATATAAATATATAAACACGAGTTACAAAGCTTGTATCACTTACTGGCAAAGCTGACTGCGCTGAATTAGAACTAGTGCCAAGCAACATCAGTTTCTGTCTCTGGCGGGTTTCTGTTTACATCCTTTTCCTCAGTAGTTTTATGCTACTTTAAAAAAAGCTAAATACACTTTGATCCCCAGTTCGTTTCTTTTTGTATAACGTCAAAAGAGCAACTCACTAATAGAAAACAAAAAGTAATAAATAAGAACTTTTGTCCAACCAGTCACTAACTCGTCTGCACTGACTACTGACAATGAATACAGAATACTTTAAGAAGCACAGGCTCCATGTTAAAAATTCTACGCAAAAAAATAGTTAAGCGGCCTACCACCGGGCTGTGCTGAAGTCGCCAAATCTGCAACTATTACTTCAAGAAACATCCACTAGAGAGTAGCGCAGTCGTATGAGACAGCCCCCTCCCCGTCTGCATCACAACTACAATTTGCCTTCGGCCGTCTTATGACCTTCACTTTTTACATCCCTTTAAAACTGTCTTGACAATTATTGTGCAATAGCATAACCAACAACGCTACTGAGGTGCTTCTTAAAACTGTGCGTGTCCCAGATACAAACCTTATAACCTAACACACACTATACCAAATTTATTGTCAACAAAATATTATTTTAGTTCTTGTTACAATAACTTAGCCTATATGTTTTCCTTTAGGTGTTCAAATAAATCACTATTTATGGAACTTAATCTTTAATTTATTTACACGTACATGACACCTGAACATTGCACATGAAATTTTAACTAGTGGTAAAACGACCAATAACGTTTTGACTTTTAAAAATAGTTTTAAATTACATAATAAATTCTATACTACAAACATTAAATAAATGACAAAAGTATTATAATACAGCTTTCGTTTTTTTACAAAAACAACACAAAAATATGCTTAATAGTGAAGGTATGTTTTGGTTATTTAACATTGAAATTGGTACCCAACTTCGAAATTTTGAATGCAGGGAGCCGAGCCTTAAGCCTTTAAGGCTACTAAAATTAGGCTACTAAATTTCACCAAATGATATTATTAAAAAAGGGGTAATTGTATATCATTTCCCCCTACTCTCTTAACAAATGTCCTATTAAGAGAAATGAACTATTTTCGGTTGATTGTTGTCCAGAAAGGTTATTTTAGGCCCGCTGAAGCGATTAAAGTAAAATAGCCACATTATTTTATCGTCGAGCGTGTTTTTAGTATTTGGCCCGGCGAGTGTTTGGCGTTTCGTTAGTGAGTTGTCGGAAACGGTTTCTCAATAGAAAAAAGTTAAATGAAAGTAATAATGGAACGGCAAATAAAAGAAAGTAATTTCAATTAGTAGATTTACAATTAAAAGAAACAAATCTACCAGGAATTTACCTTCACAGTATGTAGGAACGAACACAACTAACAACTGATCGCACAGTTTAGGTAAATTCCGTGTTGGCTTTTTTTAATACTGTGATCAAAATAAATATTATATTGATATTATATCTGAACTTTATTAAACAATAGTAGATATCATAGTTTATTTATCAAGTCAAGATACTAAAGCAGAATATCAAGCTTGTTTTACAGTAAACAAATTAATTGTTGAAATGTAAATGTCATTCCACCGTGCATGCGCGGTTTAATTTCTCCGTTTTGTCTTGAATAAAGACGAAATGCCAACAGTCACCGCCAGACAAGAAAATATTGTCGCGAACAGTCTAAAGGCGTCGGAGACGAGTGTTGCGTGCAGTGTGCGTGATCCTCATATGAAACCACGTTAACTTGCGTCCACCAAACAGATTTTATCAGTTCGCGTCAAAACGTCTTTGTCGTGGACAGAATGTCCGCTCCTGTGTGCGCCCGGCCCAACAGTCACCGCCAGACAAGAAAATATTGTCGCGAACAGTCTAAAGGCGTCGGAGACGAGTGTTGCGTGCAGTGTGCGTGATCCTCATATGAAACCACGTTAACTTGCGTCCACCAGACAGATTTTATCTGTTCGTGACAAAACGTCTTTGTCGTGGACAGAATGTCCGCTCCTGTGTGCGCCCGGCCTAACAAAACGCCAAACACCGCCGGGCCAAAAATACTAAAAACACACTCAACGATAAAATAATGTGGCTATTTTACTTTAATCGCTTCAGCGGGCCTACAATAACCTTTCTGAACAACAATCAAACGAAAATAGTTCATTTCTCTTAGTATGACATCAGTTAGAAAGTGGGTGGGGGGAAATAGTATACAATTACCAATAAGTGTAACATTTATTTATTTCCCATAAGAGTAATATGGGATAACACAATGTCCATAGGTTTACATAAGACTGTTAATGCAGGGTTCTTCGGGGTATTTTATGTGAATTAATAGATCATTTCCAAATGAAAATATATACTAAGATTTATCAATACAATAGGGCCTATATATTTATGTTCACAAATAAGCAAGATATAAAATTTTACCAATTCTCCATAAGAATAACATTAAAATGGATTTTATGCAAATATCTATATAACTCAACTAGTTGACTCCACATACCTAGTTTTATTATTTTATGTTCATAATAAGGGAGACGTAACCTTTTACTTTTTCGCCATATGAATAATATCGGGCCTGAGTTTGCAAGTTTGCTGCTACGAGAAAACACAATAAGAATAAGTACATAATAATTAAGTAATAAATTAATAAATAATTTTAAATAAGAATATTTGTCTGCTTTGTTTTCAAAAACAACATTTACTTTTTTACTCAGCTGTTATATTGAATTCGGTTTCAAAGTGGGAACACATGGCATTATAAATTAAATAGTCAAACAAGATGAAAAATGGGCAAAAAGAAGTTTTTTTGCCAATTGCAAACTTATAACTTACGACTGAGTAAATTCAGGATTATGTACTTTTTTCATGAATTTGTCTATGAAATTGTAATTGAAAATTCGCTGATTTTACAGGTCTGTTGCGACGGAGAAAAATACTTATTGATATTTGATCATAGATAAAAAAGACGCCAAAAAACACGCTTAACTAAATTAATTAAAAACATACGCTTATGATTTAAATAGAAAATTATCAAACGATGTAATTGTCTTTTTTTAAACTGATCTTAACCTCTAAAAAAGATTAGTCTCAGTGATCTTACCTCTCCTTATCATTCACAGGAAAACTAAAGAAATGTAAATCCGGATTTTTTACACTACTATTAGGACACTGCAAATAATGACACTTAATTCCACTGGACATAATCACTTAAAAACAAAATAAACCAAAATACTAATAATAACTTAATTTAATTGAATTACTTATTCTAAACTATATTCAAAGAAACACATAGCTGGTGTCAAACGACGAGTAACTAGGAAAGGGTCCGTTGTTGACAGGGGTAGTGAGTAAAAGTTGCAAATGTTAGTTTTGCGCGGAGGAAGTGAGAGAGAAAATATTGTTTGTACAATCCGGATCAAAAGGGTCTGGTACAGTCAAGCTTTGCTGCTAGCGCTCCTGTTCGTGGGTCGCCCAACTATTGTCTTCTAGTCGCTGAAAAGCGTAGACTTTTTCCCTATACCCCTGTGCTTCTTAAAGTATTCTGTATTCATTGCTACTGAATAGCGAATGCTTGACGATTTTCACGGAGACATAAACAAACATTAGTTACTCACATGACGACGTGAGGAAAAGATAAACTGCGGTCACACGTGACAACCGTTCAAGGTCAGGCTATCGCTAGACGCTGACACCAATCAGTAGCTGTAGCTGAGCTGGAGACAGGAGCCACTCCTACACATCGCTCACTACTGTAAATTAGTGCAATGGCCCTGATAGCATAACTAGCGAGCTAGCATCCTTTTTTAGTGATATGTAAATTAAAATAAATGATTATTTTACTTATACAATACGAGTGTATTGGTCAATTACAAAGGTTTTGTTTTTGGTATCATACGATTGATTTGCACTTAGCCCTGACATGAAAAAAATCGCGAGGGGAGCTTGAGCCCCTATTAGCCCCCCCCCCCCCTGGATCCGCTACTGATTGCGAGTGTGTAGTTGATGTAAATTACGGTAAACATTAAATATTTATGTTTTTTATAATTATATAAAGCGAATTTTTTTGTGTGTTTCTGTTTTGTTAGTGATTGATGTTAAGTTCTTGTATTGTACGAGTAGGCTACAGGAATGATGTAGTCCGGCAATCGTGTTTATTTACGTTAGCATGTGCAGTCCGATGTCATTCAAAAAGATACATCTAATATATCCCGAATTGTGTAAACACTATTTATTTGAAGTATACATTCTTGAAAATTAAACAAGTTGTGAGTTTAGTTTGAGTTTAAAGTATTTTATTTTCTGTTCAGAATTAATTACATTCAATTTTTGTAAATTCTATTTTATGTTTGAATTGATTTAAGACGTCTAGAAATATAACTGAACATTACAATTTCATATTAGAGTCTTTTGATACGCATACGTCCGCGAGTTGGCGACGCTGCCGCAATATGGCGAGATGGCTGTTGTAAACTTCTCCTTTTATAGGCTATGTTAAGTACCTTGTATCAATTCACTTTTATAACAATCATTTAATACCGACAGATTGCTTGTTCAAGTTACTTATGGCCTAATTTAAAATACTTTAATACATATTACCTATTTGTAAGTATATGTTATCACCTTCAGTTATTAATATAAACTTATTCCTTGTTTTCATAAACTCTACAGAGTGTATTCTCCAAAGAAAACGTATATGCTCACATTATGTTTTAGATTATTAATGGCTCTGATGGCTATTGATGGATTCTTTTTGTAAATATACAAATGCACTTAAAAAAGTATTAGAGTACACAGGAAATAAAGTAAATAAATTGCCTTTTCATATAACAATAGAAAAATATGAATTTTTGTCGAATATACAGAGCAAAGGTTGTAATAACACTGACCAAGTTAGATTGTATTATGATATACTGTACTCAATTTAGTTTTCTTAGGTTTAAATATTATGAAATAACAGTTTTTTCTGATTATTTTTATTGTCTTAGGCAATTTTGTACTCATAAATCAGACAGTTGTATAAAAAGAAACGTGTAAGACATAGATGTACAACCTGCCAAAAGTAGCACATACCGATGCTGTTTGTTACAGGGATAAACTATTGTCTAGTGCGGCGGTTCTCAATCTGTGGTACGCGTACCACCGGTGGTACGCGGGAACGTTGACAGTGGTACGCGAGCGTAATTAGAGTCAGAGAGAAACAATGCATATTGGCGACGGCGAGCGAGCGGCGACACGCTGAGATTCGTCACGGGAGGGGGAATCGCAGTGCCATACGGACCGTGACTACCCCCAGTCAGAGTTGCCAACCATAGTGATTTATCCCTAGAATTAGGGAAATTTTATGGCTTTTAGGGACTTAGGGATATTTTATTTAAAATCTCTATATTCTAGGGATTTCTATTCAACACAAAATGTTAGTTCACAAATTCTTATTTCTTTTTACTTTTTACGATCTTGTGTTCTTATTTTATGTACTTTGTGTTTCTCTTGCACCTAGACACGAATTTCTTCAGAACTTAGTGCATCTAGCACAGAATTATTGTGATTTTTTCAGTTGATTTAATTTGTGAACTGTGCTTGGCATGGACCATGAATATGTTAAAAGATAATTTGTTTTGTGCTGATATCTATAGATCTCTTATAAAATTACAACCTTACATTTTAATTTTATTCTTAAAACTTAGGGCTGCGTAAGCAAAAGCAGCTTGGATTCAAATCACAAATAAACGCAGCTTAACGTAAAACGGGGAAGTGTGAAGGTTATATTTTCTCTTTTCGTTTGAAAACAATGGAATTAAATTCCGATTCAGACGCTAGGTAGGTATTTTAGGAGTACCTAGATTGGATGATTTTCATTGCTTACTCTTTCAGTAACAATGCTGGACCAAGAACGTCAGTTAAAAAATTGAAAATAAGGCACCAAGCAAAAGATGAAAAAGGAGAATTTGTATAAAAAATAGATATTAGATAAGTCATTAAACAGCTGTTTTGATGATTCCTATTATTTAACAGAGATATATGTAGAAGGTACTCGTAAGAGATGTGTTTTCTCTTTAAATTATACTTTTTCATGGTTACTATATTATTTTAGTTTTTAGGACATATTGTACCTACCTAGTTAATCCAAATATCTGCTTAGTTTCATTTTTTTTTTTTAAATATATGTTTTTCGAAAGTCTTATGTTTTATGCTATTTTTTAAAACTAGGGACTTCTAGGGATTTTTCAAGAGCTCATATAGGGATTTTTTTAACTCTGGTTGGCAACACTGCCCCCAGTCGAGTTATACACTTCGTTGGCGCCGAACGTTCTTACAGCTGCCTGCTTAGCAAGCATAACCAGCAAATTGAAGCGTTGTTGTTTCGTGTAGTTTGTGATTTTATTTCTCAGTGCGAATTTAATCAAGTTCAGTGTTATTAAATTGCTAATTGACGGACAGAAATGGATAAGTGGTTAGTGCGTCCTACGTGTGTTAGTTCTAAAAAGCAACGAACATTGTCGCCTAGCAAAGAAAATCCTGTTGCCGTAGTCTTAGATGTCGAGCAACCAAGCTGTTCCTCAACTTCCACACCATTGATTCAAACGTCCGAGAAGAACAAGAAATCAGCAAAACGTAAATATGATGAAAAATATTTATCGTTTGGTTTTACTTTTATTGGAAGTGTAAGTGAGCCTGTTCCACAGTGTGTTATTTGTTTGGAAACTTTGTCAAACCACTCAATGAAACCATCTCTCTTAATGCGACATTTTAACACCAAGCACTCCAATCTCAAAAACAAGTCTATAGATTTTTTTAAACGGAAAGAGTCGGAGTTGAGAGTAAACAAAACAGCAATCACATCATTTACGGGTTTGAACACTAGGGCTGTTGAAGCTTCATACAAGGTTAGTCTTAGAATTGCACAAGAACTAAAACCTCATACAATTGGAGAAACTTTAATTTTACCAGCAGCTAAGGACATTGTCTCCACACTTATAGGAGAAAAAGAAGGAAAACAACTTGACGTCGTTTCCTTGTCTGATAGCACAGTTTCAAGAAGAATATCTGACATGGCTTCAAATGTAAAAGAAATTTTACTGAATAAAGTGAACAAAAGCAAATACTTTGCAATTCAAATAGACGAAACTACAGATATTACAAATTTGGCTCAGCTTTTGTGCTATGTTCGGTATGAAGACGAAAATGAAGTCGGTGAAGATATGTTGTTCTGTGAATCTTTATCAGCTCATACAACTGGGGAAGATATATTTGGTAAATTGAATGAGTTTGTGCTCAAGAATGGAATTGATTTCAAGAAATGTGTGGGTATATGCACGGATGGTGCAGGAGCTATGACAGGAGCTCAAAGTGGATTAGTATCAAAACTAAAAAGGGAAGCTCCACAGGCGCAGCATATTCACTGCAGCCTTCACAGAGAAGCGCTTGTAATGAAACGATGTCCTGCAGATTTGAAAGTTGTTTTGAACGAGGCTGTAAAGACGGTGAATTTTATTAA
Organism: Philaenus spumarius; assembly: GCA_018207615.1. Lineage (NCBI taxonomy): Eukaryota > Metazoa > Arthropoda > Insecta > Hemiptera > Aphrophoridae > Philaenus > Philaenus spumarius. The sequence continues at coordinate 21,907 of JAGFPH010005279.1, forward strand.
AAGCAGAGCATTGAATTCACGCCTTTTTCACAATTTATGTGAAGAAATGGATAGTATTCACAAACAATTACTGCTTCACACCGAAGTTAGATGGCTATCAAGAGGAAAGGTGTTGGCTCGAGTGTTTGAGTTACGGCACGAGATTTTCATTTTCTTGACGGATTCTGATTTTGAGCTGCGTAATCGTTTTACCAATGAACTATGGCTGTGTCGGTTGGCTTACTTGGCTGACATTTTCACTAAACTCAACGATGTCAACAGGAGTCTCCAAGGAACTTACAATACTCCTTTTCGGGTATGTGACAAAATTAATGCATTGAAACAAAAAAATCAACTTTGCGGACGATGAAGCAAAGAAAGGCAAGGTTTCACTTTTTCCCTCTCTTGGCACCTTTGTAGAAGAAAATGAGCTTCCACTTAGTAGGACAGTACTTAGTGACATAAGTGAACATTGTAATGTGTTGAAGGCAAATTTGAGCAAGTACTTCCCAGAAAACTTTGCGGAGCATTTATGGATGAAAAACCCTTTTATTGACGTCAAGAAGTTGGCAATCCCAGAAAATTTCTCAACAGCTGAAAAAGAGCAACTGCTCGAGTTAAATTGTGATTCAGATTTGAAGGAAGTGTTTAATCAAACAACCCTAATTGACTTTTGGATTCAAAGACGCCAAGACTACTATGAAATCGCCGACAAAGCAGTAACATTTTTACTGCCCTTTTCAACATCCTACTTATGTGAAGCTGGCTTCTCTTCCCTTCTATACCTCAAAAACAAGTATAGAAATAGACTGGCCTGTGTTGAGAATGACTTGCGTTTAAAACTTAGCCCAATCTCACCGAACATTGCAAGTTTGAGCAAATCATTACAAGCACACCCATCTCATTAATTTGTGTAAGAAACAATTTCTTTGTTTTTATATTTTGTTTACGAAATAAATTTTTTTGTTCTTTATCACGTTTATTTTCATTCTTCTTTACCAAATACTTATTTTTGTTTTTATAATTGAGCTTTATTTTTGCTTTCAAAATGATGCGTATTGGGAGAAGAATGTAAAATTTTACTACACTAATAATATTAAAAAAAAAAGTAGTACTTGGTAATTTGAATTTATTGATAAGCTAAAAAGAGCTTGCAAAAAACTAGTTAACAATTCTTAAATTAACAAATATTCTCATGCACAACATTATTATTTTTATATCAGTGGTACGTGAAAATACCATTTTATAACAAGTGGTACGCCACCAAAAAAGTTTGAGAACCGCTGGTCTAGTGTACCCAATTTTCCGCCATGCACAAGCACCACTTACACCCAACCAATACGATCTTCTCAGACACAAGGGTTCGTGAGCGAGTTTTTTCGTGGGTAAGGGCGTTACTGTGGTAGCCTATATATTTTTATAAATGTAAATTTTGCTGTTTTGAGTTACTTCTGTGAGTACTGTTTGAAGTCATCTCATCCACAAATAAGTGTAGGTACGTCTCTTAAGCTTACCACGTATTTGATTGGCAATAACATAGCAGTTTTCAAAATAAAGTTTGTCGTCGCACAACATCGTAGGCCCTACTATGGCAAGAGATAATATAGCGACGGTTGTAGCTAGTTGTTACACAAGTCCGGGGCATTATGTTTCATAAAACAACTTGCCTCATTGCTTGACTACATTTTTCCTGTAATTTTTTAGATCATGGTGCTCAACAATGAAAAAAAAGAACAGGGGAATGTTCCAATTGAAGTGTTTAAGCCGCTGATGAGGTTTCTTCTGGAACCTCAATTCGTCAAGCAGGCTTAATGTACAATATTAACTTTATGACACTAAACATCTATATTCCTAATCAAAAAGAATGCCTTCCCATTAATGTTGGTTTATAAAAGCCTCGTCAACTATTTTCTGACTATGAAGAACAAGGTCTTAAGCTTAAGGAATACATAGAAATTATCTCAAAACTATATTTTGGGCTAGCGACTAAAGGTATTATGAATATGCAAAAAGAAACATCAAGTTTCTATAAATTGCTCGACAATTCGAATTAATGCTACATTGTATCGTGTGATTGGTTAACAGGATTTTTGAAGTGGCATAATACAGGGGTATGTTATATACCAGAACTACCAGTCTCGCAAGAGCGACGAGCTTTAACCACCACAATGTGTTAGAAAACGAATTATATTTGTACGATAAATATTATTTTCAATCCCATAAAATGTCGCTGAGACTGGAAAAACAACAGCCCAGCGGCCAGGACAAATAGTTGCCACGAAAGTTGTAAAGCAAGTAGGAGCTGTTACGTCTAGAGAAAGGGATGAACTGGTAACTTTAACATTAGCAAATGCTCAAGGAAATTCTGGGCCACCTCTATTTATAATTACATAGAAAACTTTATAAGCCATAAATGATTGCTTATAGACCTGCAGGATTCATCGGTTCATCTAATCCGAGTGACTGGAATACCAATGTCGAATTTCTACTTTTTGTTCAGCACTTTGTGAAACATCTCAAATGTTCTAAAGGGCTACCGACTCTTCTGATTCTGGACAATCACTCGTTACATTTTCTGTCTCTGTGATTGATTTTTGTCAAAATAATGGGGAGTTGTGCTTCTCTCGTTACCCCCTCACATCTCTCATAAGCTCTAACCCCGAGAGGGAAATGTAAAGGATAAAATAAAGGAAATTATAGAAGAAAGAAACCAATTCCATTGTAGATGCCTAAATATGACTCGAAAGATGAAGACGCTTTGTGTTGTGAATGTCTATGACCGTGGACTTCTACCGCACCGGGCGAATAGTGGGTCCAACGTATAGAGTGCTACATATGGACACACTTCTTCCGTGCTAAAATTAACGCTTTTTATAAATGTAGCAAGTGTGAGGCTAATGAGGACAATGAAGTTTCCGATGTAGGTATGTCCATTTTTGTTTAAAACTGCTTATTCTGTCACTTAATAATTCATTATAATTTTCAATGTTTTACATTCTCTTTAAATAGATAGATGGATAATTACTTTATTTGCTGGTTCTAGGTTAGGGCTATTAAGTCCTATCTTCCCCATTTCAACACTTTAGGGATCCATATTAAGGGTATTTGTAAAAAGATGTTATAATGAGTTTGATAAATAATAATAATAATGAAATATTTTATTTTGCTTTAAATAATTCACTTCTTAACCCATAGTACTCTAAGTTAAGAATGTGTATCCATTTTCCCCACTTCGGAAACTTTGTTGCAGCTTTGAACTTATTACGCTCGGGGCACATTGTTACAACTTGCGATACTTAATAAAAATAAGAATTACAGTAAAAGTCATTAGGTAAGCACTTTCTGTAGTATGTCAAAGAAAGCCAAAGAGTTGGCTTACTTTAAAAATCTGCTTTTTAAGGTGAAAAAGAAATATTTAAGAAGGTAAAAATTAAATCAATAAACAACTAGATCGGTCTGTCCTATTGTAATTCCGCGTGGTCACCAACCCCAAATTATTCTAACGTACGAACTTTTTTGTTGCTAGGGTGCACGAACAAAAGTACGGGGTGCTCATTTTTTTTGTAAAAAAGGCCATCGTAGTAATTAAATAATACAAGCAAACGTTCAAAGTTAGTTTAGTGTATTTAAAGTCATGATTACAACTAGAAGTACCTGGTTCACTTTTTTGACAAATAGAAAAGTTGTATTTAAGTAAGTACTTATTTATAGCCTATGGAGTGCCCATTTCAACTGGGCCATCATTGTGATATCCAAAAGTACAAGACGTACAGCAAAATTTAAATGGGGGTCTTCATCTAATTTTTAGTGGCCAATAAAAATATTAATTTTAAATTTCAAAAATTTGCAATTCACTTGAAGAACTTGATAATTTGTAATAGAACACCTTATCTGTGACTTTAAGTACTTTCTCAATCAAGTCATTGAAATACACGTACTACACAAATTTACCTCTTTTACACTAGACGTTGGCTTCTGTTTCTACTTCCTCTGCTAGGAACGATTTCAGACGCTGACGTTTTTTTCGTAAACGATCGACCCCTTCTTAGGTTTTCAATAAGCATTTTAAAATATTTGCTTTAGGAGCTCAAATATCGGGGAACCTTTCTTCAAAAGTAGATCAGGCCTTAAACCGGTCTTTAAACGCATAAGTAAAACATCGATTTTTGAGACTTTTAAGAATTCTAGCTCCTAAATAGTTGCGTTAGTGAATACATGTTCATGAATTAAAAAGTCTTTAAAATTCAAATTCACCATGAAATACAGGATGTTCCATTAAGCTACAAATTATCAAGTTAAGCCCCAAATTGGAAAACGATAGTACTTTTGTTGAAATTTCATTTCCATATTTTTAATGGTCCCCCATCTTGTACTTTAGAGATCACAGTGGTGGCACAGTTAAAATGGACACGGTGTATATCTAAGAGTTAAACTGTACAAAACATTATGCACATATTATTGCTTGTATTTAGTCTATTAGAATTTAATTATTTTAGTGAGAAGTTTCTATTTGTTTGTACATGACTGTACAGCTACCAAAACAACGATTAATTAACTGTCCGATGTTTGAAATTGTTTGATGATGAATGTATACACTGATGCTATGAGAGTAAAGATTGTAATTATTAACATTAGCTAATAACTCGTTTAAAATGTGGTAAAATATTTGGTTGTATTAAATTACATGTAATAAGTTATAATCTCCGAAGCTTGAAGTAATCTACAGTTTACTTTCCTGACTCTAGTAGGAAATGATAAACTGTTAAATGACAAACTTATTCAATTTGGGTTTGAATTTGTTTAAGTTAATTCCTCTTTCTACAAAAATTCTATGCTTTATATAATTTTATTGTTATGAAGATATTATTATCAAAATCTAGTTGCTGGTCAAAGTTGGTAAATAAGTCATTGAACATTTCTAATTGCTGTAGTTCTGAATCAAACAAGGATAGAATCTGAGTTATTTTGTTTTAATAACTTGTATTAAGGATGTGGTTTCAAGGTGTGGAACTGAATGACTCCCAGAGCAGTAGTGGGAAAGTACGTTTCCCAATAATGGCGGAATTTATGGTATACGGAAAGGAACTGTAGTAGGCCTAATGAATGAATTATTGCCTTTATTTAAGGTTGTATTAGGACTTTAAAGACCTCTTCTCCATCTAACCAATTACTATATGTTACAGAAATTTATAAAATACTCACTAAGAGTAATCGCAGACATTCTAGAAAATGTTCATATGTCTGTTTTTGAACGACAGGAATATAAGGGAGTGGATAAATGCCCTTAAAAGCAAAGTTATGTGCAACTGCAGCAAACAACGGTTGACATTTGAATATTAAGCGGCGGAGAAGTTTTGTAAGAGTGGCTAGCCACCACTTGGCATAATGGTCAGGGATGGAAAACTAGATAAAAAGAATGGAAAAAGTAATGTTATTCCAACTAAATCACCAAACAGGGACGAAAGAACTTTATAAAAATGCAAAGTTAGTTCTCTTCAAATAGTAACACATACAAAAATAGTGCCATGTCCTTTTGTATGAGGCCTTTAATGGAGCACTAGTAAGCTCTGGAAAAGTAGGATGAATCACAACTTTAGAAATGAGATGGATTTAACAAGGAGAGATCAAATTAAGAATAAAGTTACAAGCAGAGAATTTGGAGGAGTACATCCCACCAGGGATATATTTGGTCATCAATTGCAGGGGTTTGGAAATTAATGTATGTAGAAGCCTGCACATATGAAAGTAATTTGATATAAGGGACGGAAGGAAACTAGGGAGAACAATGACAATATATATAACAAAGTATAGAACAATTGGGGAATATTTGGGGGACGTCGTGGGCGAGGTAAGACAAGCTGTGCAAAGTCTAGATGAGTCTAGCAGGTGGACCGGAGAGGTACTCCAGAGCAAGATAAAGAAGACGAAATACTAACAGGAAGTTGAGTTTCTCTCCGCATAGAAGTTGCCTATTTCTTATTCACAGTATTTGATTAGATGTGACTTCTGCTATAGTTTTAAAATGGAATGAATGCGGTATAGCTATCCATACAAATTATGAATATGACTCTTTGGTGATGTGATTTATGGTATAGCCTATAGCCTACATTTATTCATACAGGATTATTTTTTTTTAAATAATGCATTTCTAGGATGAATGAGAAATCATGCCACGTTTGAATTCCGTTATACCGACATTTTGATTTAGTTATATTTCCTTCAATACATTTTACAGATTTCATGTTTCACTATGAACGAGGAAGCAACATTTTAAAATTAACTACTTTAATTTATTACGCTCTTTAGTTTAAAATATTTGAACGTACATTTATTTATTGATCACAATAATCATAACACAAACACTACACTTGTGGTAATTATTTAAGTAAAAGGAAATGTTTTCACGCGAAGACGTCCTCCAGGGCATTACCAAGTAATCGACTATTGTTCTGCGAGAACATATATCGTTTAGACTAAGCTACAAAATAGAGATGGCGCATGACTCGGGCTCGATCGATGGTGAATATAGTGCGAGTGTACCATCAGTAGCCGTGAGCGAAGCGACTGGGCCACACACAGGTGAGTTATATAAACCTTAACTACAGTTGATATTTTGTTAAACGAGACTATTTCAAATGTAGTTGTTGGTATCAATTTATTTACGATAGTATTTAGAAGATATTAATATAGGAGAAGCTATATAGTACGAATATTAGTTTGTTAAGTTTGATGATCGTTTACAATTTATAATCATAATGGCATAAACTCAATAAGTAATTTTGTCCCGCTAAATATCAGTGCTGCAAATATGTTCTTTAATAATTACATAACGTTTATCAACATTAAATAAGATATAAGGCCGGAGGGGAACATTGCAACTGTTATTCTCACTTTATACGTAGTGATTAGTCATACAATTAAAATTATTTAACAAGTCACCAATTATAGTGAGTTAGAAATTAGTATTATTTGAAGAAGTAAGAAAACATTTTACCTTCTTTTGAATTTAATTGTACAAGAGATCTAAGCGCTGATATAAGCTTACATAATAAAAATTAAGATTTATGTTAGTTGTAACATTTACTAAAAATAAGAAAAGCAATGCAAAATTAGCTATGTGTTAGTTGAAAGTTTTAATTCATTATAAAATTCTTTATAAATGTTTTTATTTGTTTTTTATTGTGCCATTAAATTGTTACTTACTTTAGGTTTTAGATTTGTTAATAAAATAAAAATTTGTCCATGTACTATATCTACTATTAAAATATGTTGAAACTTAATCCTATGAAATACATTAGAACAAATTCCTTAATAGAAACTTTAAACATGAAAAAAGATTTTGTCAGAATCTACTTTTACGTCTAACTAAAGCTGAGCTGTGCCCGCGGGTCCACCAGTGTATTTCCACATCCGTATTTCATGACTACTTGCATTATGTATTAGTTATTCAATTTAGGATTTAGGATATCATATTATAGAATCAATATTTGATTTGAAAATATATTATCTTTAAAATGTGTATAATAGTTCTTAAAGTACATTAAAACTATGGATTCTATGTTTCATAGCAACACAAATATGGTTATAGCTCGAGAACTTGTGTTTCGGAAACAATTAACGTTAAAATCGTGTTCAAACTTTGTTAAATCTTAGATAGTCAAAACTATTTTGTCTACAAACAT
>JAGFPH010005279.1:57345-70950 GCA_018207615.1 Philaenus spumarius
AAAATTAATTTCTATTTGATAATACCGTATATTTTTAAGACAGTGATTAAAAGATCCTGTTTTTGTTTTAACATTTGATGTTACCTGGAAATGTTCCAGCTGGAAGGAAATCCTGTTCCATATATTTTACACGTTTTATTTTAAGAAAGTACGACAAATACAGACCAGTAAAATACAACCTGGCCAAGCGCCAAAAATAAAATGCAATGCTGGAAATCAAACATAGTAATACATTTTTGTGAACCAGCTAGAAAAATCGTAAGAAAACCTTCTTTTGTAACCTTGTATGTTTTGTAACCTTTGTTAAATATGGAAATATAAATTTACCTTCTAATGTGATAACTCGTTTTCCTTTATTTTAAATATTTAGGCTACTTTGTACAGTCAAGATAAATATACGGTTTAAATTTACATTGTCTGACAATAAACACATATTATATTAATACAAAATATACTCAATGAGTACAAACTTTAATTTATGACTTCGTTATTAAAAAAGAAGGAAGAAGATTTAATACGTGGGTAAGTACAGGTGCAGGCAGAGTTAGAGCCTAAAAGCTTCAGAACTCCAAGGAATATATAATATAATTATAGTTTAGCGTTTTCCAACTGGGAATAATCGCCGTTTGTTTAGCTCTCAGAACGTTTTTTATCTTTTAATATTATTAAGGTAATTGAAATAAATGTTGATTATTTAACGCTTATTAATAAGAGGTAACATGTATTAACATGATTAATAAGAAGCTAAACTTATTTTATTAATAATAATATTTTAATTCTGTAATAATGTTCACTGAAAGTATTAGCGAATATACCGTAATGGTTTTATATTATTTCACCCCTATTTCTAGAAAGCACTAGTATGTTGCGATTCTCCACCTAATTTAAATATTTGTTATAGTATACCAAAAAGCAAAGACCCCAAACAATAATTTCCCATTTGTAAAATGTTTCTTCAAATTAAGTTCTTGAAGTTTTCAAAATTTCCAAACTAAACTTCAAATGCTTCTGTTTACCTTATTGTAACATTTCCTGCAATACGGAACTTGATTAAGTTCTTTAAACTTCGAATTCCATTCATAGATGCTAGCTTGGTGTGTATACATAAATTAAAACACACTCAGATACTGACACTTAAAAAATAGTTTCTTTATAACACATTAAATGCAGTGTTGTAACTTACATTTCCTTATTTTTGTTTGCGCTGTACTGAATGGACTTCATATCGCCTTATATTTTTACCATCCTAATTCCTTTACTATGTTTTTACAGAACATAAAACAACAATGTTTGATTTTCATGAGCATTAAAAATTAACATGTACCAGGGACTGGACGGAATTATATTTTAAATGACTTTATCTCAATACAATGATGTGTTGTGTAATAGAAATGTATGATTATTGATTACTAGTTAAAATAATTTCAGACAATTTAATTTGATACATGATTACTGTACTGCGTTGTTTGCAAATAATTATAAGCCCCACAATACAGTAGTATTTTTATGTCAGTTGTTTGAAAACTCTAGAGTTTCATGAGATAATATATAATTCGATTTTACCTGGACGTTTTCCAGCTGGACGGAATCGCTGTTTGTTGTTTTATGTAGGTATGTTTTCTACTTTGTTTTATTAAATCAAGAGTTGCAGAGCAAAATAAATAGAAAAACGTTTTCCGTCACACAAATTATATATTACATTTATGTTTTTTACATATATTTTAATTTTAAATATGGAAAAATTAAATTACTTTAAAAAAATACTTTATACCTAATATTTTATATTTGCTATATCGTCGAAGTATTGCGTGGCAATTATTTAGAAATATGGTCTTTAATAACTTTCTTAATGTTATAGTAATAACCTTTCTCTGTAAAGAGAGCAATCCTTGTATTGAGGGCTTAAAAGCTATTTCAGCTAAATATCATGGATAAAACATCAAGTAGACAAAGGTTGGGGTGAGTTTAATAGGGTGGATCAGATAGGGTTGTTTCTTTTTTAGAAATTGCCTTTATCAACTTTGGTATTAGCCAAGATCAAAACATCAGAGTCCGGTGTCAGAATGTAAAATTGACAGAAACTTCAATATCCAAGTGTTTATTGTAATAATACAATACACTTTAGGCTTTTTGTGAGTTTATGTTAACAAAGTAGTTATCTTTAATAGCTTTTACAGTGTTAGATTTATTGATTTATATAAGATGTTTGTTTTGTTTACGTATGAGAATCAACAAATATTAATGACATGATTTTTTGAGTTCGTTTTTGTTTGATCATAACATAAATATATTATTATGTGCAAGTCAAGTATGTGTATGAGGGTTGGTGTGTTTGGGTGTGTGTGTGTGCATGGGGGTGTGAGCGTGTGTGTTTGTGTGTACAAATCCAGGCTAATAGATATTTTACTATTATAATATTTGGCTTTTTTAAATAAAAGTATTAATATAATTTCAAATAGTGTGTTTAGGTTTATGAAACTAAGTAAATAAATGAACAATTATAATTTAGATTAAGTGTTTTGCTTGTAAAATCAGTTGCAGCAATTAAATAGCTTTTGTTGCATAACGTCAATCATGTTTACTTCGTTTTTTCTCACGTGCTACTTTATAAGAAGTAAAATGTTAAAATCAGCTTCTAAAAAAAATGAATGCAAGCTTCATGTAATTTATTAATTACGATTTAATAAAAATGTGAACTATTTTGTGTTATGTTTTCTTTTAAAGTTACCTTTCAAATACACATTCAAACTTTAAAATTAATTTAAAAAAGAAAAGAAATATTTAATTAATAATGAAAAGATTTCTTTTTATAGTTGTCCAATATAAAGTATAACTATAATTACTACACTGGGTTATAAATTTTATTCTAAATCACATATTTTTTGGACAATGTCTAAACATTTTAGTTAGTTAAATAAACGTCTTCATGATGTGTAATATTTTGAAATAGCTATTTAAATTTAACGTCAATAATGATAGAAAATATATAAATAATACTATCTTTTCTTAAGAAAACGTTAAAGTTATAATAACAAACAGGCCTACACAGTTTTACTTTATTAAAAATTGTATTTAGATTTGTGTTATTATTTCGTTTTATATTGTTAATATTTTCCCAAAGATTTTTAAAAATTACAAATTAGTAATAATGATGGTGTAAATTGTAAGAATCATTTTCATAATTTACACGAATAAAAAATAATAAAAATATATAATTAACTTTCCGATTTCGTTTAATTATACGAGTATGTTTAGCTCAAATTCAAATCATATAAACAAATGCGTATTATGAAATCGATGTGTCCCAGTAAAGAGTTACTACTGCTGCTACACAAATTTTTACTACGGTAACTAATTGACCGAGCGAAGCGAGGTCTCCGTTTTAACTCGACCGTTCGGTATTTCGTCTGTGTGTCTGTTTGTCTGTCTTACGATTACGGCCAAACGCCTTGACCGATTTTGATGATTTTTTGCATGAATGTTCCTTATTCCTAGGCCGAGCCATGTATATATACGGTTTTTCCCATTTTTTTTTAACCTCTTAAATAAAATAAAAATGGCGGCCGGACCGTTTCTCTCAGAGTAAGCTTTTTTCCAAAGCCAGTTTGTGGCATAACTTTAAGTCGAATTTAAAAACTAATAACATTTTGCCGTTAGCAAATTTGATTTTCAACAAATTTGTATTCTTGATCTTTTTCCTTATGTCTAACGGTAAGCTCACAAAATGGCCGTAAACTTGAAATTTGTTAAAAATCGTCCAAGTTTTTGTATTTCAACCATGTTTTTATACGTTTATTCTAAACCAATTCAAAAGTGTTCTATAGCTTTTTTTGTAGATAAAGGTTCAAAGAATTCATATATGCCAGTAAAAAAATGATTAAAGTATAATTAACAAAGTTATAAGCTCAAGAAACAAGCATGTTCATTAACGAAAGGAAAAATTCAACTTTAGGCCTACATAAAAAGTAGGTAGTAAAAATGTTTGTTTTTTTTTCATAAATGTAAAAAAGTCTCGTAATTTAGTTATAAATAGAATTGTATCAAAATATTTATCAATTCCAAATTTCTTATTTTGAAAATACCATGTTATTATGTTCCTACTACAAGACTGCTAACAAATTTTGGCCTGTTTTGAATAGTAATTTAGGAATATTTTCTTTGCCCAAAAATTACATATAATAATAAGAAAGGGTAGAGAATAAATCAAAGAATTAAACTGTATACTTGTAAATTATAATTGTAAATTTCATAAAAGTATTTGACTTAGCATTACTTGAATTACAAAATTTCATGAAACAAATGAAATCTTTCGGCGATAAAGGACATACAAAAAATTACAGTTGGACAGCGTGAGAAGTGTTGGTGCATATGTTGAGATCACTATCACGACGCTTTAGCATCGTTTGTTTTCATTATTTCTAATATTGGAATATGATATGGAACTGTAAATACTTTGTTAAGTTTTAGTTATTTAAGTATGTAAATATTTAATTCAATGTTTTCCCTTAATAACGCTATACTTTTAGACACCTTACGCATTATTAACCTAAATAAAACACAATGACCAATAAAAGAAAATCTTTAGCGGTTAAAATTCAAGAAAAGAAAAAAACTAGAACTAGAAACCCCGGGATCGCGGGAGCTGCAAAAAAAATGTTTCACTGGCTAAACCTTATGTTAATTCCTTTTGGCACACTATTTTTAACCTAAGCTCAAAACCACATTTGTTATTTCAAAGAGCGAGGTCTACTTTTCACAGAACTACTAGTATCAAATATTTGTTTGTGAGTCTCAACAAACGAGGAAATGGATAGTGGGTAAATAAAAACACACGTTTAGTTTGGTTGGAAAATCGAAAATTTATGACCAACATTTATTACCCGTTCCCAATATTCATGACAGTTCTAGGTTCAGCGCTCTATGTGGGTCAGCTATGCCGTAGTCATAAATTTTATTTTATGATTTGGGAAATCATATTTGAGAACTCCATAGAATAACCAGTGTTCTATGAGAAACACAAGAGGAGATATAACTCACATCATTAGCAGTAGAATGTGTCAAGTAAATTGAAAATTGATCTCTAAATAAACAAGGTCAGTTAGTGTTTGATGTCGTAATACACTTTTACATTACCTTTTACTCAGGACACTTTCGCCATTGATAACGGTCGTTAACCAACGAGTTCCTGCATTGCATGACAAGAGTAGTTGCGTGATATTAATCATTATATTTATAGCCTATTAATTATATTAATCACTGCACTTGAAACATGGATTAAATATATATAAAAAGTACAAAAACACAAATTATTTGTATAAAACAATTTTTTTAAACGGTTGTCATTGGGTCAAGGCGCTCACTTGTTAAAACATATTTGTGTTTTCATATATTATTAGCGAAAATCCATAGGAAGATGAGCTATTTCCGTGACCCTTATAGTGAGACCTAAGGTCGGGAGTAGTAAATGAGCACCGATCATTGTCGCTAGAACACGTTTTGGGGTGTAATTAAAAATTGTATACATATTTTTTATATAACTGTGTGTCTCTATATATGTTCGCATTCTGACTGGTTTATTTTAAGGCCGATTTGGTCCAAACGTGGTACACAAGTTAGTTGTCTAAGTCACTCGGACGATTTCATTAGAACTCTGATCCGAGGCCGACGGCTGAGTTTGTAAGCTGCGAGCGAAGCGAAGCAGTCCATAACCCGAGGCCACAAGGTCAAGGTGCAAACTTGTAAAGCGAGTTTTTTGCTGCGAGTGGAAGGAAGGAGCTCGTGAGTAGACGCTGGAGGCTTAGGTGTAAAATAAATCTCCTAATTTATTTTGTACACAAGGCAGATATATTCAGCACATTCGCAAGTAGATCAGTTTCCGTAATCTATACATAATTAATTTGCTAGGGCTTATTTTGTGAGTAGAACTCCTCCTAGAGTTTTTAACCGATTTTGATTTTTTTGGTGTCATTTTACAGAGCTCACTCTGAAGTTGTGCTTCCCTTAAAATGAGCTCAATATATGTTAAGGGCTTCGCCCCAGTGGCCCTCAAAGTTGCCATGGTAATCTTATGGAAGGTCAATCTTAAGGAAGAAGAAGAAAGATTTCTTTTGATTTTATCAGGGGCACAAAAAACAGCTGTTCGTATGAAAAGCTTAAAACAGCTGATTTTGATCAACAGCTGATTTTGATCAACAACTGATTTGGATCAAAAACTGAATATAATTTTAGGTTAGGTAAATCAAGCAATAGCGAAGCATTGCCATGTCCACTAGTAGTTGGTTTAAACAATAAAACATACAAACTTAATTTTGGGAATTCGCACAACTAACGTTAGCGGTTCAGCTGCGGGGTCGAATTGTTTATTCATTGGTGCGGCGGCGCAATGGTTCGCGTTGAGAATTGTGTTATAGATTTATTTTTACGTGCTCACATATGAGAGAATAAACTATAGGACAAATGTTTCCAAACCGCTTAGCTAAGAACTACAACATAAGTTGGAATCCTAGAAATCAGTTATATATATATATATATAACTTAATAAAAATATACCTTAATTTAGTATTATACTATTGCAACTGGTGACACAAAATTTAATGATTGATCAAGTTAAATTTCATAATTTTAAAATATTCTCTTCAACAATATTTTTACAACATGTTATTTATGGAAGATTAAATTTTACGGACAGTCAAAGATAAACATAATCAATAAATTTGTTTCAATGAAATATACTTTTTATTAAAAATTTTGACCACTATAATAAAGGTTGCATTGTTGATATTCAGTTGAATTTATTTACAGTTAAGTATCAAGAACATTTTGACTACGACAATAGCGGTTGTATTGTTGATAATAATTGAATAAAAGAATGCTAGTGTGAATGTGTCGGCTTAATGTTCACAATGATTTCATTTAAAGTTACGCCATTAGTGGACACTATAGAAACATTTCTTGTTTCTAATAAATGTGCATACTCGCAACACTGTAAAACTAAAAATATCACGTTTGCAAACACAATGTATAATATGCCTTGTTTAACTCGCCTAGATGCTTATGCAGCCTACTACTACTAGTTCTCTCTGGATCATGTTAAATGTGTAGTGTTAAATCAAATACACTCGAGAAAGTAAACTAGCTAAAAGTTGTTTGTATATGAACATTCTCTAACATATGCTTGAATGAACAATATGATATATATAGCTGATCAGAATATACCAAGCTCGAATTTCAGTTTAAAAGTCGTTAGCTTTTAGCAGTGGCAAGGGGGTGGGCGGAAATACAACGTTGGTTGGTCCGCTCCGTAGCTGTCGGGATCTGTCTAGTTACTTCGTTCCTTTTATTTCCAACTTATGTATCACCATTTTATTTTCCAACGTGACTGTAGAACTAATAAGATCACGTCTACAAATACATTTGAAACGTTACTCCTTCCTATAAGAGCTTTCAGATTTAGTTAAGTTTCCGAATGACAGTAATTGTTAAAGTTTGAACACTAAACTACTTTATCCTCTTGTTGACATCTGTTCTTCGTCTTAACTTGAAGTAATGAGATCTTAAAGTTATTTTCGGCTGTTTTGTTTGGTTGTTTAGCAGGAAGAATGAATTTGAACTTAATTTTAGTGGAAACATGTACAACATCAATTTGAATTTTCCAGCCAATGCAATACTTTGTAGTAAATATATTGCTAATTAGGTTACCTTCAATATGACACATAAAACATGCAGTAAATCACTACCGTAAACCTTTCATTAGATCATTATTATTCGAAATAATATTCAGACTAAAATTGTATGTCTCATGTTTCTCTTACTAATTAATATTGATATATCTTCGTGATTTGTTTCCTCAATGCTGGCATACAGAATTTGGCAAAAGTACTGTAATATTTATATGATTATAGTTGGTATAGGAAGGTGATAGACACAACAGTAGAAAGGTCTTGTCTTCATTAAGGTTATCTATAGAATGTGTCAAAATTCTGGTTCCATGTATACAGGGAGTCCACAAAAATATAAAGCGCATCTTTTTATATGTAAGCGAATCAATACTCCCCAGTTCCTTTATTTTTACTAAAAACAAATCAACTTTTTGTTTCACTTAGATACTATTTTAAATTAGGAGGAATACAATTTCAAAGCATTAGTAGACCATAAACAAGGATAAATTATTTCACAACTTTTTGGCAATTCCATTTCGATCTGATGATGTCGTCTATCTATCTATTATTTTTCAGCACGGGATATTCAAGAAATACATTTTTTTAAACTATTATTTGTTTTCGGTTAAAAAGAAAAGTGAGGACTAACTAATTCTTATAAATAAAATTTAATGTAGACTGATTCAAGAGTTTCCCACTGATGTATGTATCCCCTTCCTAAGAACTAGAAGCAGAGAGTGCTACGTAAACAGGACTTTTACATAAACCAGTAAGTATTCTACAATAAAAAATACACTTAGTTATACAAAAATATATCTTTTGTAAAATACTGGGAATTTAAAAAGTAGAAATATAAAAACCTGGAGTATATTTATGAAATAAAAATAGCAGAATGTGTCTGTAGAAATATAGCCTAACTGTTCAGTTTTCCATAATTAAATTATGTGTATCAATGAGATACCGTTTTGTTTAAAAGTCTGATTTTACTTGTGAAGTTCTAGTTGGAAAGAATGCAGTTTTATTTACTATTACAATTTTTTTTTTAACAACGTCTGTAGCTACTACGTAAAATTAATTTCAATAAATTATACGCTGGAAACTAAAGCATCTATCCAAACATGGTAAAATATTGTTTATCACAAGCTAAAATAAACTGTTCAAAAACTTCTGCCTCTATCTTTTTTCAATTTATAATTTCCAATGTTCATTGAGTAATACTATTCTTGAATATTTTGAATAGTTTCAAATTTGAGTATCTTTCATTATAAGCTTATTTTTAAAATTTTGTTGAACAGGAATCCATGAAATAATTAACTGTATTTCACTAATTTCAAACTTTTGTCTTTCACAGTCCGCATAAAGACCAAATTAAGTTTGATTCCTTCTAATATATTGGTTAAGATAAGGATTTAATAAAATTCATATGAATATGTAAGCAAGCTATTTTGTATTTTAGTTTGCATACAGAATCATGGTATTAAGTTTTGCTTGCCTAGGAACAATAATGTATATGCGCTAGGATTAAGCTTAATGACAATATGGTCGAGAAAGTATTTTAATTTATTTTATATAAGTGACTCTAAACTGCACGACAATATCTTGGAATCGGACCCTACAGATAAAACAAAGTTCTTATAAACATAGGTATGGAAACGCTTAGGTTTTGTCTGTCAGACATTTTGCTTTCAACAATGTATAATGACAAACAACTATTTTTATTGCGAGTTTGAATTTGGGCGCATACACTATTTATGATACGTTTTACCAGTATACCAAAAACCAAAACTTTAATTATGTAAATTTTCAAAATGTTGGATGTTAAATTTACACAGAATCACTCTTTATACCATTATACTTTTTTAATAAACGCCCTCGTTAAAAAAAATGCTTCCACAAATTTAGCTCTTTAAATAGAAACTAATTCGACCACGCAGCTGAACCGCTGACGTAAGTTGAGGGAATTTCCAAAATTAAGTTTAAATGTTTTTGGGTTTCAACCAACTATTTAGGAAATTGATCACGAAGCTGCTGAATAGCTGCCTTCGTGTACGAAATTGTAACGTCCATCAACAACTTCAATTCTTCATTTTACCTATTTACAACCTTTCTGTATTTAACCTTCACCCAGTTATCCTTTTCTCCGCCAGACGTCGACTCCGTACGGTATTACCTCTAATCGTGCATAACTGAACCAGAGGTCGTTTATCTCGCAACCCATCAGCTGTTCATTATCTATTAAGTTAAAATTATTGCTCTAGAAAGCGTCGGCCATTTTAGACCGTTACTTTCAGACGCTGTGAGTGTTCGTGATGTTACCAAACTTTTAAATAATTTAATCGGGTAACGTATGTCGTGAAGGACATGATTTACTTCTAAACCCTTTGTTTTCGCTTACCAGTTAAACTGGTGCGAGTCTAGGGGCTGTTTAATGCAATGAGATAACCTGCTACTACCACTATTAGAAAGGGCCTACCTTGCAACTAAAGAAATGGATTACCTAATCAAAATATCCTCTACTGAGTTTTAATTAGAGACAGAAGTTAACTTAAAAAAAACGAGAACTATCTGCTTTTGTTCTTTCTTATGATTAAGTGTTAAATAGGCTGTATTTTTGAAAATAATTTTTGCACATGTGTACTATTTAAGATATGTTAGTATTAAATAATTTGGGAGGAGCAAGCTAGCAACATTTCGGACTTCAGCCCTAAGGGCTACACTTTAGAAATTCTACACCTTTTTTTTTATATATATATAGAGAGACGTCTCATAATAAATTTTGTCTATTTATTTTATTATATAATTACCTTTTAGAGTTGGCCAACGACAAATATATATTTTTTTCTTAAAACAAATCCATGGTACTTCATGTAAACTTTGTAACTTGTAAATCTTTTTGTATAATTTCTGTAATTATTATTAAAAGGGAGGGTTTTTGAATTTTATTTTTTTGGGAAGGGTTTTTAAATTAAATTTAATAAAATATATATGTTTTCTTTTTAAAATCTCAAACTTTTTTTGTATTAAGGGCATATTAATAATTTCTTTTTATATTAAGGGCATGTAAACTTTTTATTTTGGTTAATAAAACCAAAAAAATTATAACTATCTGTATAGTTTATTGAGCTAACCTCTAGGTATCCTGTGCATTGTAAGAGATAAGCTGAAATATCCCTACTTTTGGTGATATTTAGATTCTAAGGTAAGTCTTGAACAGTACCAATCTATGTGGCCCAGTATCGTTTCCGTTCCCTTAATTATTCTTTTTGTATGATTGGTACAAAATATATTAGTGAAATTTGTTTGCACCTAAGCCTCTAGCTTCGGCTGACACTTAAAATAATTAAACTATATTTTGATACTATAAATATTAGGTATTTGTAAAAATCTTTTAAACATATATCGGTTTATTGAATTTCCAACAATACATTTTTAATGAGGGCTATATATATATATATCCCAGTTACAGTTCACATTTTATATTTTGTTATAAGTAAACTTAAGTATAATTAATATAAGCCCTATAGTTGATTACAGTAAATTGTGTTTTCAATTTTTTTATTAGCGTCATGGCCAATCAAAAGAAAAGAAGAAATTACAAACTATTGTAATTAATTTACAAACATTGTTGTAATTTTGCGCTATAGAGGTTACAAAATATATGTCCCAGAAATTCACTTTGTTGTTTAATGGTTATGTCAACAAATGTTCAAAAATACTTCATTATCGACCATAATATTTAAAAAATAATAATAATAATTTTAGAAATAAAATTTTTATTAAAATCGTTAAATAGATATTACTTAACTATGCCAGAATAAATACTCAATGTGAAACTTTTTTTAAAGTGGCCTTTTTAAACTTGCTATGTTGAATATATAAAATCATGAACTTGATTTACATAAAAAAGTACAAATTACAAAGTACAAACAACTTTTTTTATCTCTAGGATTGGTAGCATTTTAAAACTTTTTGATTTGTGTCACTTTCCAAACATATGACACAATTTTTAAACACTCTGTATATCTAGTGTATATTCGTTAGAAAAGTAGTAACGTTTAATTCTGACGATCATAGAAAATCTTTAATTATTTTCGGTGGATGGACAAAACGTATATTTAATTGCATACTATTAATTATGAATAAATTGTTTTGTAAAAATGTAGAACCATTTAGTTACATCAATAACTTTCCCTAATTTTTGTGCTAAATATATATAAATGTCCCACGACACGAAATTTCGTGATTGTAGTTAATATTACAATATGCAGTACTAATATTATTCAGTAGTGTGTACAGTAATATATTATATTATATACCTATAATATTATAAGTATACTAAGAGAGTTTTCAGGAGGACTGAATTACAATTTAAGACTCAATTGTTTAGTATTTTTATTTTATTCGAACTGTACGGATTTTTAAGAACAGAATGACAAAAACAAACGGAATTCTTTATAATATCCCCGCAGTATATAATATGTTCGTCATGTCTACACAACCGTAACAGTTGTAGTAGTCAGTCATACCACTGTCAGTCGTGTCTAACATTGTCGTGTCTGCTGTAAACAACAATAATAGTTATAGAATAGTTAGTCATTCTAAAATATTAATTCAACTTCTCAGTTTACTAATAAAGCGTAATATTATGTTTGTATACATTACTAAAACAATGTACAATTTTAATACGCATTGGACATTTGTCTTTTTTAATGATCGAACAAAATAATATTTTTCAAAGCCCACATTGTATGATGTAAAGTAGGAATTATATGTATCAAGTTCTGTTTACGAACTGTTACAATTCCCAGGATACGGTTATATTTGTATTACGGTTGTTTAAAAGCTCCAGAACTCCAGGGACTATCTATAATTTGATTTACCTGAATGTTTTCCAGCTGGATTGAATAACTGCCTAACTTTCAGAACAAACATTAGCAATTTGGCATCTCATTTGGTTTGTTTTCTGTTGAAAAATTGTTTCAAATGTATCTTACAATTCTACACCATCAGAATATTTTTATTTTATTTAATTTCAAGGTATACTGACGAAACAAAGCTGCTGCTACAAAGACTATCGAATGCAAAATTAACATTCCTGTCTTGCATTCACTTTGAAAATTATGTTTATTGATAATTACAATTCTAGATATTACACATATTAAACTTGTGTTTATTTCCTTTTATTTGTTTTAAAATTATTGATTACTTACATTTTATCTTTTCAGCGGTACTTCAAGTTAACTTTAGTAAAGGGAATCACAATAATATTTGTCCTGTAACTTGATTGTTTGGACAATTTGTTTACATTAAAGTTGCTCATCTTTCAGATGAGGGGGAAATGTGAATTGTGTTGAAACTATGTAATTTAATAACTTAAGTATATTTTGTATAAATTCAAGTATGTTTGTGTTCACCAGAAGTTATATACAATGTGTTTACTATTGCTGTATTTTTTTAAATTATGAGATAATCAAACAAAGTTAGTCACAAAAAGGTTTTTATGTATTGATCATAACGCAGCCATTTTACTTTAAACACTTAAAATTGTACTTACAAATTTATTAAAACGAAAGTAATAAATAAAATAGCACTTGATTTACATCTTAAAAATATGTAAAATGATTGGGTCAACATCCAATATAGCCCATGTTAATCAGATTACCTTTCAATTGTCATATGGAAATCTTCAAATTGTTTAGTGTATTTTTATTCTTTATAAAAATCTAAGACTTTTTCTTCTTTTTCTTTCATATGTGTTCTAGTAGTTTAGGAGTTGTAGGTTCTTTCCGTTAAAAAAATTGACTTTTAATACATTTTTGAGAGAGGATTTACCGCACGTTCCATTGTTGAGCCAACTAAATGGGAAATAAACGATCTCTTTAACGCTTACAAACTAGCTCACAGCTTCTGCAATTTTGAGTCTTACTCAGGAACAATACAGTCCTAG
>JAGFPH010005279.1:75950-100235 GCA_018207615.1 Philaenus spumarius
ACAGCTTCTGCAATTTTGAGTCTTACTCAGGAACAATACAGTCCTAGTAAATACTATTGATTTTGTTTAGTTCAAAAGAAATTTTTAGATTTACTTCTAAATAAAGTAGTTGTCGATTTATCAATGAACTAATAACAAATTATATTTTTTCGCATGATACAAAGCATATTTTTTCGATTATTCATGATCGTTTTTTTTTTTAAATGACAAATTCTTAAAAACCTTTCAAATGAAAATTAACCAACTGTTATTCTAATAAATTATTATTAATTATGTAAGAATTAAAGTGTAAACAATTCAGGAAAAAATGTAATCACAATTTAAATATTGCTCAAATTAAAAATAGAAAATTAAAATTACAGAATATTTGAGCAGGTTTTTGAGTGTTCCACAAATAATCATTTTACTTTCAGTCCTGCATGGGTATATAAAGTTGGCAGACTATGTCTCATAAAATGTTTAACTTGGTTCAACAATGGGAAGTATTGAAAATCCCTGACAAAAATTTAATAAACATCAAAATTTGAAATTTTAAGCATCTGCAACTCCTAAACCAGTTATCAAAAAATACGAAATAATAAAAGACTTGGAACTATATTTAGAATATAAAAACACCAGAAATATTAGACAATTTGAAAAATATAAATTTATAAAGGACCACACATTTAAAGTTTTTTATAAAATGAATAGTGTTTGAGATAGTGACCACGAGACTTTGTTTGAGTATAAATAAGTTTAAAATATAAATTCATAATAGTAATAAAATAAATAATATTAAGAATTACTATAATCTATTACAAATTTATATACACCATATATTTTACCATGTATTAAAAAATGTATTAGTTTTCTTTCTGTTAGAATATTTATTTAATACCATTAATAACTTCCGTTGAAGGTCAGGTCGTAAAAATGTTTATGCCAAATATGTCTAAGTTGATGTGTGCCGTAGAAGAGTTATATTGCCTAATACAAGTTTTTACAGTTGCTATGAAATATTTTTTTAGTCTTAATAAAAGTGGATTTATATCAGGGGATATATAAAACAAAAATACGGTTAAACTTACTTGCAAAATCTGGAATTTCAACTATTGATATAAACCAACCCAAGTATATATCAAATATATACTTCCATATTCAGGCTTCCATTGGTTCAGGAATATTAAATTTGTAACCTGTGCACATAATACGGGAGTTATTAAATTTGTTTGTGGAAATTATTTAGGAATTCTTATTTAGAGGTCTCAAATATATAGTTGATACTTTAATAACAATAATATATTTAATACGTGTTTACTGTATTCAAGCACAACCGGGCATCTTATACTAAAGGTCTGTAATTTTAAGACATTTTAATATTAATTCATGCATAGTACTTTCAATTGTTTAATCTGGTTTGACATTGAATTTTTGAAATTTTTGACATTTAAATATAGGTTAAAATATTATTTCTCTGTACAAACAAAGAAATTACTGTTTTTCTGTTTCACACTTTTTATTGTATCACTTTTCTTGTCTTGCCGGTAATTGTTGGTATCTATATATTTGAAAGAGTTGCTAAAACTTCGTAGTGCCCATGTTTTTTCTACTGGACAGAAGTTATTGGAGTTTGGCTTAAGATATTGGTATTTATAACGAGATACTTTATCAAACACTGAAAGGTCGATCATGTATGCCCTTGCTGAATAACAAGGTCTCAAATTGCGTCTTCCATGGTTTTGGTATCGGCCTAAATGAACAAACAAAATTTTATAGCAGCCAGTTGCTTATACTAAAATGCTATCCAATATTCTTTTTTTAATGCAAATTCTGTATCTGTGTTACAGATGAACCATAAATATTTTTCCAATAATAATAAGTATTTTTTGTTAAAAAGTAGACTACTTTATAAATTCAATATTTTCGATAAGATTAACATTCGGCTAATTAGCGACAAGAACTGTTTATTGATAAAATACAGTAGTAAGCTGATTGTATTTAAAAGCAAAATGTGTATTACCATAGCAACTAGTTTAACAAAATAAACACTCATAACTTTAAAAACTGGCTGTCATTTTATATCCTCCTATAAATTTTACTATTTTATTATACACAACAAGTATGCGTACTTATATGATGTGAAAAAAATGTGACGTACAATTACAGGGCGTTTCAATTCTATGTAGACTTATATTATAAACTACACCTTGTATCTTAAATTAAAAACACTGACAGAATTTTAATGATATATCATGGATTAACAAATATATACTCACCAATAAATAAATGTGTCCTTAAAAGTTTTGTACTCTTGAATGACACACGTGCTGTAGAGTTAAAACTGTTTAGAGGCAAGGCTATTTATAAGGGAAAATGTACTAGAAGATATTTTTGAAATTTAATTAGGTTTATAAGGTGAAGTGTTTCTATAAAGCCATGCTTGTGTAATTGTTCGCGAAAAGGTGTAGGGAACACGTATCAGAATATAATATAAATAGTTTTTATAAATTGGAAGTTAAATGTTTAAAAACTATAATAATTATTACATTAAAAAAGTTTTTACTGTTCTGTCCTAGCGCCAGTGAATATTTTAGGTTAATGTAGTTAAAATGAGAAAACAATTGCCTACACTCTGTAGAAATAGTGAAATTATTGTACGAATGATATTATAGTACTCTAAACATATCTGTCTAAACAAACAAATGTACGGACATAGAAAACATAAACTTTATAAGGGTTTGATAATAAGAGTATACAAAAAATATACTATTTTAGGACATTTTTCAGACAATTCTGAGATAATTAACAATGTATAAAATATGCATGTATTAGTTAACATACTCAATTGCTTCTAAAACATTATCTGCAAATAAGTAAGTAAGTAAGTAAGTTTTAAGTAGTAAGTTGTTTAATAATATTAACAATGTAGGCCTATACATAAATACAGATAGTAGGGCCATATATATCACATTAAAAGTTAAATTACAAGTTAACAATCGTAACTTATTTTTTTAACGAACAAATTGCACAATTTTACTAACGTAAAAAATCCAGAGGTTATGTATGCATCATAAGTAAGTAATAAATCAACAAAGAGGGAAAAGTGTGATAAAATAGTTACGTGTCAAAATAGGCGCCAGTTTTACAAGCTCCACTGTATAACAAAATTATGAAT
Source organism: Philaenus spumarius (assembly GCA_018207615.1). Classification (NCBI taxonomy): domain Eukaryota; kingdom Metazoa; phylum Arthropoda; class Insecta; order Hemiptera; family Aphrophoridae; genus Philaenus; species Philaenus spumarius. Next base: position 79,105 of record JAGFPH010005279.1, read on the forward strand.
CTTTGTTTTAAAAAACTGACGTAAATGATAAGTCTAAGATTAAAACGACAACAATGAACTAGTTTAAATTATATGGAAAATAGATTAGGTTATATTATATTTATTTTGTCGATAGTTGGAAAAGTTTTTTTAACCTTAAATAAATTGTATTCTTCATATGAGAACTATTTAAAAAAATATCTAAATGAAAATTGTAATTGTTTTACTATCAACAGTCAAGAAACAGGAAAATAGTTAAAAGTTTTAGACTAAACCATAATTTAGAAATTTTGTTTGTTCAATGTTATACTGCAATATTAAACCAGCAAATTTGTTTGATGTTGTTCGTATTATAGTCAGCACACCTTTGCCATTGATTTCTGTTTTTCAACCACCGCGCTCTTACATTGCATGTCTAGAATGGTTTGCATAATATCTTGAGATTACATACTACTACTTGTTATGGGTGTATTGCAAGAAAGAATAATTTATTTGAATATCTCGTGTTTTGTTAGTGGTATTAACAGCTACTATTATCGATCTGCAACAATTAATTTACTCAATCATGGCGGCTTTATTTCACCAGTGTAAATTAATAAACAGTTATTATTGTTATGTTTGTATCTCTTTATTAATTTATTATTCTTAAATTAATTGTTCACCTTGATAGTTTTAATTTTTGAATTCTCTAAAGCAAATTTTATCTGATCAATAGGCCTAATGTCAAGATAAAACTTAAGCGATTGTTATGGAATTAAATTTTCTGTAATTTTCTCGGTATTGGTAATATCAATTTATTTATTAAAATATATAATTATCCCGAAACATCACCATTTATCATCCTCGTAATTTTTATATTTAGTTTATCTGTATACTGCTCCCGTTTGCTCCTACAGTGAAAATAAAATTTCTCCTGTCAAAATGATATTTTCATAATATGCCATAGGAGTTCAGATAATTTTTTTTTTCGCAGTTAGCCCATAGGGTGACATTTTATAGGCGACATAGATTAAAATACGGCTAATGACAACAATTAAGATATGTGTGTTTACTAAAGTGAATGATTTTTTCGTATTTATTGCTATATAAACACCCTGGATTTGAAGCAAGAAGGAACGATGTTTTATTTAAAGAACAATTTTCGAGGCAGCACCTCATTATACTCGGTCGTATTCAAAGCCAACTCAAACGTTTGATTAATGAGGACCTCCTCATTTGTGAACTTTTCATTACTATTCCACACTGAATCAATATAGTTATTAATTGTGTTACTATCAATATATTATGTTACATGGTTTAATATACACCGTCAACTCAGGTAACTTTGCCCCTTAATGGTAAATTTGACCCAAATCTTGGTAAAAGATAGTTTGATCTACTGTTAGTTACCAAATAGTGTTATCGACTTGGTTCTTAAGATAAACATTAAGAGTAACATTTTCAATATTCATAACTTTTGTAGAATGTTTAGCTTCGTTTAGTTTTATCCCCAACTCATATTGTACAGTAAATACCTACATAAACACATAATTAAAATTGGGGTAACATTGTCAAAAATCATATTTAGCCTTAGTTTTTTATGATATTATACATTTTATGGGACAATGTTAACCCAATTAAAGGCAATATTGGCCGAAATTTTCAAAAAATCTTATAGATAAAACAAATAATTCCTGAGTTTTAAAAACCAGTCCAATATATACATATACGCAAAGATAAAAAAAAATAGTACATGGAAGTTAATTATATATATAAGGAATATAATTCAATTTATGTGGAGAAACACAAGAAATGGGCCAAAGTTAACCCAGTTGAAAAGCACTCTTTTTATTTTTATTTATAAGCTCCAAATAAGTTTTTTATTTTTACACCAAATAAGCCCAATATTTTATTTTGAGGAGACTGATTAAATATTGAATTTCAGACATACATTTTAGAAGACTCATATCTTTATAGAATGAAGGATTTAAACATATTATTTATTTAAATACTTTTTTGAATCAATACAAACTTACAAATTATATGTCCTAAATAATAAAATAAAACTTTATTTTCTATAAAAATCTGCATAAATATTTATATTTCAAAGAGCTACATTATTTTAAAGATTCTGACTGTTAGAATTATTGTTTTACATTTGTTACTTAGTATTTTGTAGACATATTCTTTTAAAGTCTGATTTGTAGGTTCTGATTGAAGAATGGATTGAATCGAATTAAAGGAACTACAATTAATACAATTATTAAATACATTTATGTTGTGAATAAGCAAAAATGTACAACAACAACATTTACGCTACAACTTTTGTTTTAGATTTATACTTCAATTATAATTGATACTTAAGAAAATATAAATGTATGTAGTTTTTGAGAAATAAGTTAATATTATGTTGATAATATTTTTTAACTCGATAATTAATTAAAGCCCCATTCTTTTAAATCTCTTGTAATTTTATTATAAATATGCGACAAGTTTGAAGATAGCTGTCAGAACAAGGCAAAATGCTATCAGTTATTGTATTGGCATTAGAGTCACATTGGAGAGGGGATAGCCCAAATAGTCAATACGCAACTCGCTCGCTGCTGTAAAGTTTGGAGTAGACGGTTTTCAGTTTCTTCCCTCTGTTGAAGTGAGAAGTTAGCCTTTGTTTACCGAAAACTTTTATTAAATTACCATTGACAATTTATTCAAAGAGTTGTTTAAAGGTTGCTGAAATTCTGTTCCAGCAGGTGTATATCAGAGAGAAGAGACTTAAAGAGAATAAAGGTGAGCAGTTATATAGTTTGCCAATTGAATTGAATTATGATAAATATAGTTTTGTATTAATACTGAATATTTATTTGATTTATTTTAATAGTAAATAAGTTGCAGGCTAGTTGGTGTTCATCATAAACTTGGCCGATAAACAAAAAAAAAAAAAATTTAATACTGAACTCATATAGCTTGTCTAAGTCATTGAATATTCTCATACATTTCATAAATATCAATTGATTGAATAAATATTAAAAATAAGCTTGTATTTTCTAATTTATGAAAAAAACTTAACTCTAAATGTTTTAATTGATGGTATTACTGTAACAAGGAATATTTATTGGTTCTTGTATTCTACTAGGTCTACTAAAGAGTTATTTATATTAAACACGTGCTAGATTTACTAACGACAACATAGACTGTTTTTTTATTGTTATAGTTTCAGTTATTATGATAATGATACAGTTAGTTATTTTATAATGATAATTATTAAACGTAATTATTTCAATAATTTACAAGTCCTCTTTAACCGTTGTTAATAATTTCATATTCACTGGATGAATACATGCATGAATATTGTTCTTAGCTTTACCTAAATATTGTAGGCCTACCTAAGTTCGGAAACTCCAGCTCGTTCCGTATTAGTTGCATAAAGAACACTTAATGTTTAAAGTAGAATGCACGCAGTTTCCGTTAAGACAATTTAGTTTGCAATATTTATATTTATTTGTTATAATAAAAACATAACATACAGCATTGTAACGCCTTATGTGATAATGTACATACGTTTAATCAATATGTAATACACAATTTTATAATGAATTAGCATATGACACCTTTAGACATCATTGACATGAACAAATTTCTTTAAACTTTACTCACATAATTAGACGTTTAAATACTGAACACTGCTTCAGTTAAAATACTTATAATTGGTCTCCATTTTAAATTATAAACTTAAACCATTGTTCTAGCTACTTTCTAACTTGTAGGTTAAAACAACATTTTAGCGTTTTATTCATAAACTATTTATATTTCATCGACTGTACAAAATAACCCATAATTACAATTTTCTTAAATACAAATTGTGCATGAAGAAACAAGATGATATTTCAAATGTTATGTTTTCAATAAATAATTAATAACCTTATGTTACCTTGACAAACTAGGCCGCCTACTTAAACAATTTTGAGAAAACAGTACACAATTTGAGATACATTAAATGTATTATCAATTATTTTAGATTAATAAATACCTTAACGCCAACAATCCTTGCCCTAGTGGATTGCCTTTTTAAACGAATAACGCCATCATCAGGTCCGGGACGTCATTTTTCTTACATCGTCCGTTGAATTTTGTTATTTATATTAGTTAATTAATATTCGTTGATACAAATTAAACAAAGTATAAATCCAGTTACACTACACTACAAACATAAATATACAAAATCTTTAAAATAAAAATAAAATGTAAATTAAGTATACAAATTACGCATTTAATTTAAAACATTCTTAAAACTCAAAAGTGTTCAGTCAGCGCACTACGTACCTTACGTACTACATTGGAATTTCTACTTACTACATTCTTCAGTTTCAAGAAATACATTACACTCCTAAAATGCTCTCTTTTAAATAACAAAAACAATGTTATAGGTATAATTCGAATTTAGTCTAGAAAATCTTGTGTGCATTCTATTCCATGATATATATTTAATCTTAGATATATTTTAGTTTCTGAATGTGGTAAATACACTCCCATTATACCGTGACACAATTTATTATATTTCTATTCATATTTATAGAAACATTAAAGAGTTTAAATAACTAGTTCAGTTTTATTGTTTGGAAAGGAGAAACCAACCTAAACTTTCGTCATAAAATATGAACAATTTCCTTTAAAACTCTAGAGTATTATACTGCATTTCCTTCCCATGTTTCAATATATTATTTTAGTCAGCAATAATGATACTCATTACAAAACTGATGTTTTCTTTGAAAATATAGGTGTACGTAATTCTGACTTGTCTAAATTTAAAAGGAATATACCAATATAGACCCATATAGGTACAGGCCTTTATAAAGCAGGCAAATAAACAAGAAATCCCGGTAGGCAAATGTGTGAAAACCTAAAATTTGGTAGGTATGTACCCCTTGGGGGGTAGGGTTACCTTAGAAAGTAATTTGGTAAGATTCTTGTCTATGGAGGCGCAAAAAGAAACAGCAAAACTAAAATACATTATTTCTTTAATTTACATATTACATAAAGGAAACAAATAATCACACAATCTTCGAAGACAAAATGGTACAGACCTAAAATTTCGAATTTAGGTCGCTCTTGGCCTTTATAACATTTAGGTGGACGCTACAAAATAATGTTTGCCAATTCCGTATTTAACCACAAAAAATCAAGAAAAAACAAAAAACAATATTTATTTATCTTAAAATAAAACTAATATAAAGTCTAATATCGTAAAATATGTAAGTTCCTTTCCGTGTTATTTTCCGGATGGGCAAAGGATTTTAACTAAGACCTACATAACCGTTAAAGTCAAAAATTACTACTCATATGAGAGTACATCGTATAAAATGAACTAATCACGAACTCTCTAGAGCCACAATGCTTAGAGGACCTACAGGAGTGCTTACGAAACTTACAGAATGCTTACACAAATTACACAATGCGTACAGAATAGCTTCTATATTTTATAGTTCTATATTTTATTTTCTAGAACACAGTAATGAAGCAATGGTATTCAGCTAGTATGAACATGCTTAACAAGATTTTAAAATGATTTGATTTATAATTAATTAGTCTCATTCCGAAACTTCTGTTTCTGGAATAACAGCTTAATTATTAATAATTGTGTTTGCAAAGGAGGAGGACAAAAGCTTCTTCTTTTCTTTCATTCTCATTAGGCACTCTCAGCCTGTCAGAGTCGTTAAATTATTGTGTAATAATGAAAGAAGCACAAACTGAGTCTGTAAAGTGCCAATGGAACCTTGTTTTTGCATATTAAATCGAATTACGTTATTTAATATTTAAGGACTTCTTGTTCTTCTTGTTCTCTATCTCCTCCTCTTTCTTTTTGTAATGTAAACAAATCATGTTTCAATAACTGTGATATTACCAGGAAATATTTTACGACAAACGTTTTGCCACGTGCAACAAAAATTCTTACAATATTAAGTTGTGTGTAGAAATAAAACACATTGCATTTATCTGGGATGAGAGGTAAAGGTTACACTTGATGTCTCAATTTGGCGAGGTTTAGCTGTCTGACCTATTTCTTGTTGAATTCATTTCTTTATTTTATTTGCTTGCGAGATACGTTTTGTAAGTAGAAACCCTGGATGTGAGTTTAAGAATAACGTGAACACAAAATATAAAACTCCTTTCTATATTCAAACTGAAATTATAAAAATCACGAAATATAATATGTTTTTAAATAATTTGGATACTGGCGACTTTAAAATATTTGCAATTATATGATACGCTGATAATAATTACATTTGCAACGTTTGTAGTTATATTCTACAAACAGAAGTCATATGTTGTATTAAATACTTGAATCCTTCTTTAGTTTTTATAATTTTTGTTTTAAGTAACAGAAATATTTGTCCCACATTCGTGAAATATAATTTTAGAACAGATTATTTATTTGTAAAATCCAAAACACGAACATGCACAGAAAACAGATAGCCTGTATTTTAAAAATCTAACTTCACAAAATGGAACTATTAATTTAGTCTTGAGTGTTTACCCTAGCCAGAACAATATTAATATTAAGTTTCGCTTTTCCACATTTATTAAACGTAGAGTAGTGTATATGTTTTTCTAGAACGCGTACAGCAATAATTTCATTCACAAACATTTAAAGGGAAATATAATGGAAAATTTATATCCGTGTTTTGCAAATTACCATTATGTGCATTAATACTCATACTATGTGCTTAGATAGAACCCGGTGGTAATCCTATAGGAATGGATTCAGGTCATGTTCCCACGGAAGAAGATGATTGATTGGCAGGATGCTGTTATTTACCAGCATGTGCGAGTGCCTTCATCAACACTTTAGTGCTTTATTACCATCAGTTAGGAACTTTATATGAAAACTAAAAACTACAAATAATACTTTATGTCAAATGAAGATAATTCAATGAATGGTTATTCGCAGATTTTTCCAAGCCAATTGCCGAGTGATTAATTTAAATTAACTAACATTAATAATTTAAAATTAAGCTATATAATATATGAATCAAATTAATCATTAGAGCACTGCAGTGTTCCTTTTAGCAAATGCTGTTTAAAACACGTCTTATAATGTGCTATTACTGCCTATTACTAAAAATAGCCTATTTTACAAAATACTAAAAAGTAATCTACTTTTAAAAAGTAGGCCTTAAGCAGCTGTGAATTTAACAAAAAGATAGGTTAGGTACAATGTGACCTTTTTAACTCTTCACTTACTTCATTCAACAAAAAAACTTTCAACTAAGATCATTTTAAAATTTGAATGATTTCGATAGACATATAGTGTTAAATATGAAAAATAAAATAATAAAATTTGAAACGGCCACTAATTAGAATACGTTGTTCTGGCATTGTTGAGTACGTCAAGTTGATGTATTAAAACAATCGTCTATTTAGGTACATTAGTCTTGATAGGAGTACCGTACATTTTATTTGCACGTAATAATGTTAGGTAAGTTAGTTTCTTGCAGAAAATTGTTAGAAACGACCGAGAACGTCATTGCAAGGTATTTCTTATTAGTAGGGACAGTATTTTAGTGAGGAGATGTTTGCTATAAATTAATTGGTGAACTATAAGTTTATTCTAAAGTTTATATTGTTTAGTAAATCTTTCATATTTTACTGTTTAGTCCTATTGTCCTAGGGTATAGCGATATTGCTGACTTAGACAATTTATCTTGCTTACGCTTGTGTCGAGTTTTGGCATAGACCTAAAATAGATATAATTTAGTTGAGTAAGTATGTATGTATGTCATCTCACGAGAGACACGTCTATTTAACAGCGGATGCAGTAAAACAATAGGTTTGATTCGTTACAAAATAAATAACCAGATAAGTTATATTGTGACAGATATATGGCTATATATTAGCTTACTAAAACATGTGAACATTTGTGTTGTGTGTGAAATAGTGGCAACAAAATGTGGAGCACTGCTTGTTTAGACCACGCGAAATAATGTAAACAATTAAATAAGTGTACCCTTGTTAAAAAGACTGACATGAAAAAACGGCTATCTACAATCCATATTTACAATCCATTTACTGTAGTAATAATAATTGTAAATAAAGTTTAGCAAAATGTGATTGCAATCCCTTTCGAGTAATAAGCTATTGTATATGTATAACTATTATAAATGTATTAATACATATCAGTCAAGTTGCATTCAACATTACAAAAATAGTGTCCGATATGTGAACATTACTGTTAATGTATTTGAAACCAAGAACAAAACGAACCAAACCAGACTATTTGTATTCATATCACGCGCAATACCTTTAACTTAATGGACGTTAAACCTTTAAAGACATATCGTTCTCTATAAATTTGAAGAAAGGGGTAAATAGGATTGGAGGTAGTTCAATAAAAAGAAAAATACCATTAAAATAATGTTTGCTAATCCATGATTATCTGGTTATGTATGTAAAAATGAAACAAAACGTTTGTACGGGTGGGGGCAATGAGTGGGGACAAGAAAAATACACCAAAATGAAAAATACTATCACAAACAATATATATACATATAAAATATCAAATTTAAAAGAGTGTATAGTTCTGCAGAAAGAGACGTTACTAAAAATGTATTTAATAAATATTAGAAATTCAACATTTATTCATAAATACTAGTAGCCTATATTTTGTGTGACTTTACATTACTTTAGAGAAATCGTTAAAATATCAAGTAAAATTTTAAACAAAATACGATTAATAGATTGCCTAGCCATTAGTAATTTACTTGAATTAATTTTTACAGATTTATTGAACTTACAATAGTGATGATCTTTATATTTTTTTTTAAATTTGTCTTACAATAGCGTCATACTAGATAAATATAAAATGTTACTTTGATTTAAATATTTATTTGATAATTACATTTGGGCTAAGTTTACGCGAAATCTTATTTATAAAATCCAAATATCCCTCATTGACTCACTCATCACGAAATCTCAAAAACCACCGAATGGATAGGAATGAAATTTGGTATGAAGCTTCCTCTAGGGCCCTGGATGCTCGCTAAGAAAGGTTTTCAAAAAATCGTTCAACAACTTTGCGTAAACCTATTGTCACACAAAACATATTAAATGCAAAGGATAGACAAGGATTATTGTATTGTCATATTGTCACTGGGACTCAAACACATTCAACTTTCCATTTAGTTATTTTCTGCCAAGTATATGTTTTTGTAATGTGGCATGTCAAATTATATTAAAAAGAAATTGAGAAATAGAGATTAAAAAATTATTTATTTTAATAAAAACACGTTTTATAAAATGTGTAAGTTTTTATTTTATTTTATGTGTTTACTAAACTTTTTCACTTTTTGTTTATTCAAACAACATAGAACTGAAAAGACCGTAACTATCAATTATTTTAACTAGCCAAAAATAATTGCATTTTTTTAATTGGAAAAATATAGCAATTTTTTAATTACTAATATAATTTTTTTACAAAACACAAAAATAGCAGCTTGTTTTAAAGTCAATCAGAAAATGAAAGTTGCGTTCTTAACATAAATACATTGTTTAGAAGTTTCATTATGTTTAGTGTACAACTAGAAGAAAATGCAAAGAACAAGACATTCTTCAGATATTCAGAAACCTTTCAACAGCCAACTCAAGACAAGTATGTCTTCAGTAACATTAGACAATATAAAATCTGGTTCCGTGTTTAACGATTCGTTGCCATAAATAGTTGGAGTTAGCAGTCACGCGAAGTTTAAGAATAACTGGAGCGATAACTGTATTCAATAATTAGGACAAAATACTTGTGATATGCTAAAATACTATTTAGGCCTATAATTGATGCTTTCGTGGACACATCAAGGCAATGTTAACAGAAAATATACAGAATCTAAGCACAGTGAATTCTAGAATAACGATAACTTACTTTTAGCTCATTTTTCTGAAGTGGAAAAAGAGAAATAAATATGTCTTCTATTTAAGTTGACTGTTTAGTTAATTTAACAAGAGAATGAACATTTGATTTTTGATTTTTCTCCCATTATGAAGGCAAGTTTTTGGTAGGTTTTAGAACACTTTTGAAAAGAAATCGGTTCTGTAGTTTCCAAAAAGTTTACACTTTAGTTGCAATTTATACATTTGTATTTATAAATGTTCGTTGACAAACTATATTTTGTCAGTGACACTGTTATTATGCCATTTGTACTGAGTTTTTTTTTTTTTTTTGTGTATTACAATTTCATATTATACATGTTTTTTTTTTATGTTAGTGGCAAAGTTTTCTGAACCCAATTAATTGTCCGTGACAAATCGCAGCGGTTCCAATGACAAAATATGTTACACATTTTAATAGCAAGTAGTTGTTAAATTGGTAAAATGACGTATTATACAAATTCTATCAGAAAAATCAGTCTGTCTGTATATCGGATAATATATTTTTAAGTATGACGCAACTAGGATATGTTAATAATATTTAAATTACACTCAAGCAAAACCACTAAGCTTATCTCATATTTTTCAAACCAACAGTATATCTGTAATATTTAAACCGATAAATTGTATTATTGTATAATAATGTATTAATTCTATCCTTTTTCGTTAAACTAAACATAATTAATTTTCACAGTGTATGTTTGATAATAATATTATTAGACAAGTTTAGTTAATTTTAAATGTGATCACATATGTAAGAATTGAACACAGAAATCAAATTTAAAATTTATTTTGATTTATATAGATAACGTATAACATTATCGATGTTCACAATTGGTTTTGATTCCTTGTTTAAGTCGTAATAGTGTAAAATACCCTGCTTATCTTCGTTTGAAAGCTCTGCCGCACATTTGCCATATTAGATCAATTCTACGTAAGATAAATGTTAAACAAAAACTCTTTTACTCAGACTTATATATTTACTCCTAAACTATCAGTCTTCATTTTTGTAAAACCCCCAACCGTCATACTTTGAAAAACAAACATTTGATGAAACTGGCAATTTATTTAAAATGGCCTATAACCTTAGAAAAAACTAATAGTTCTGCTAATTATGCATAATGAGCTGAGCAGTAAATGGTAATGATCAGATAAGTTCCTCTTTTGAAAAATTCGTAAATTTTATTCCTCTGCAACAAAACCGTTTACGTTGCAATTAAAATCTGAGGCAAAATATAAAATGAGATTCAGCTCTGCCCATTCGTCAGAAAACCTGTTTTGTGCCTCCTATTTCCTATGATTTTGTAAAATTAAATAATTCTGTAATCTATACTTCTATACTAATATTATAAAGAGGTAAAGTTTGTTTGTTTGTTTGTTTGTTTGTATGTTTGTTTGTATGTATGGGGTAATCACTGGCGCTACTGAACCGATTGAAAAAATAGTATTACTAATAAAAAGCTACACTATCCCTGAGTAACATAGGCTATAATTCATTTCGGTAAAAACCTTTTTTTATTTTAATATTTGTAAATTTAGTCGGAAAAAAATCTTAGGTTAGGCCTGGAATGATAAACCAACACATGTATTTACATTTATTACCATAGCAACCAATTGAATAAAATAACAGATAACATATAAATGTTTGCTTCAATATTTCCATTAACAAACAGCTGATTTCAAAATTTAAAGCAATTATTTTTGTATTTCTTGCTTTTAGGTTAGGGTTTTAAAGTGTAGACCTGAGCTTTGCTATTTCTTTTAACTATTATTAACTGCTGTTATAAATTATAAGAAATAATTTGGTTTTAACATTTAACATTATTTACCATCTTAGTTTTGAGGTTATTATTAATACGACAACTTTATTATAAATAAAAGGTAACGTATGTTTTTAGAAGGTTCCATTGGGGGTTGGCGTGCGAAGCACGCAGGGGTCTCCCCTAGTAATATTATAAAGAGGTAAAGTTTGTTTTTTTGTTTGTTTGTATGTAGGGGGTAATCTCTGGCACTACTTAACCGATTGAAAAAATAGTTTTACTGATAAAAAGCTGCACTATCCCTGAGTAACATAGGCTATAATTCATTTCGATAAAAACTTTTTTATTTCAATATTTGTAAATTTAGTCGGGAAAAATTCTTAGGTTGGGCCTAGAAAAAAACCAACACAATAATAACCATAGCAACCAATAGAATAAAATAAAAGATAGTATAGCTGTTTGCTCCAATTTTCCATTAACAGCTGATTTCAAAATATGAAGTAATTATTTTTGTATTTCTAGCTTTTAGGTTAGGGTTTTAAAGTGTAGACCTGAGCCTTGCTGGTTCTTTTAGCCATTATTATAACTGCTGTTATAACATATAAGAAATAATTTAATTTGAACATTTAAATTTTTGATTCTTAGTTTTGAGGTTATTATTTTTCCTACACCTTTATTATAAAAAAAAAAAACATAACATATGTTTTAGAAGGTTCCGTTGGGGGTTGGCGTGCGGAGCACGCAGGGGTCTCCCCTAGTAATTAATAAAAAGACAAACAAATTAATGGCTATAACCTTTATAAATTCTTTCCTTGCATATTTTTAATCAATTCATTTTATCAGAAAATATTGTATCCTTAAATCTTGGAATGATAGAAACGACCCTAGATATTTAACAGGTTTCAAAATATACCAGTATAATATTATAATAAAGTGTAGATATATACATTTGCTTGACACTCAATCTTAGTAGGCCTACTCTGTAAGGGGGTTTTAGTTCAGGAGCTTCACTTTGTAGAAACAAACATTTTACTGTTTTTAAAGTATTACTGTTACAATAATTTGCTGACTCGGAACAGTAGAGATAAAACTAATTACTATGCTCCACAAGCAAGAATTATGTCCACCTGGAACAGTTCCTATCGATAGTACCCTGAACAAGCAGTAATCTCATACATAAAAATCAGTAAATCGACTGATGTAAGCCGATTTCCGAAATTTTTTAAACGAAAGTGTCATATATATGTTTATATAATTCTGACTATTTTCCCAATTTTATTGAAATTAATTCACTTTCAAATTTCATTTCACGATATTTCACCAACAATAAAACCATAATATTATAAATAAATACGGAAGACTATTATAGACACAGTCAGATACGCGTAAGAAGTCAACAAATTACTGCTTTAAAAATGAATCAGACCCATTCTCAATCTGAGTATTCTTGATACAGCCGCACTTCATCATTAATTACGAAATTGATAATATCCACAAAACTAAAATATTAGTTAAATTTTTATCGCATTTTATATCCTAAAAAGTTATATGAAATCCTTTTCTAACTTATGAAGTTATATTGCCAATAATTAGTCATTGACTTACCTACACATACAACTTTATAAATTACACCTAAAACTATTAATTATTTCTTTAATAAAGCTTATTCTTTCTTCGCCTAGGTAGAACTCACAATTAAGCTATCCAAAATCTGCACAGGGTATTTTAATAGAGCAAACAATGTTTAAAATCAATCCCAGCTGTAACTAGAAACTCTGTGTCTATTATGTTGGCCGCAAGAGACATTAGAATGGTTAAACCCCTCGCCATTGGAGCTTTCACGGGCACTATAATATGGACTGGATTGTACGATGTGCAATTCCCAAGCTGGCTGTTAGTTCTATAAACGTAACAGCTTGGCTTTGTGTGTCAAGTTTTATAGTACGTAACTAATTTGATCCTACATTTTATCGATAGGAAAATGAAATGTACATTTTCGATAGTTACAAATAGGAAAATCGAAGAAAAAATCGAATGTAATTTGTCAGTAGGGTGTTTAGTATATGCAATACTCTTATTATTAACATATGATCATCGTGACATAAAACAGAGAGAAAATAACTATGGAATGCTGTAAATTGTTACTCAAAGCCATTTTTGTTTTCACTTCGTAGTGAAACTGGGTGAAGCAAAAGTCTGGAATTACATTTTTATCATGACTTCTAGTTAAAATAGACTGTCGCAACAAATAAATGGTGTTGAATTTATTTTTATTTTGGTTTACTAATATATCCATATATACAGGATGTCCAAAAATCTACAAAACTTAATTTTAAGTGCAACCATATAATATGTATTTCGGATCCATATTTTTGGGGGGTTAAAAAAATATATATATTATTTCCAGCTGAGAAAATCATTATTAAAAATTATTAAAATGTAAAGGTATGTCTGGGCTTATGAGTGAGTAGAGCTTATAGGCCTAACTCCATTCAGTGTGAAGTTTTTAACCTATTCTAAACTCGTAATTATATAAAATAAAGAGGAAACTTAGAGTGTCTGATTATTAAATTTAAAATAGCAATCTCATAAAACACTTTCATAACATTATGTCTTATTGTAGTAACAATTAACATAGGAAAAACTCAGATAGAGAAGATATTTTTGTAATACCATTGTGACGGATCCAAAATGAGGGGAAAAATGTCAAACATACTAAGTTTAATTTGTTTAACTGTGTAGATCCTTATTTGCCCCTGCATTCATGTACCTCTCAGTCAAGCAAAATACAATTGTTTCCACACTAAAAAATAAATCTTGGATATCAATCTAAACAGTATAATTTACAATTTGTAGACACAATGCTGAAATTTGCATATCATTTTTTTTAAATGTAGGCCTGAATATATTTTAAAAAAATACTATTTGATCGTTTAAAATACAAAGCTCACTTTACTAGATTTTCTAAGATTCTTAGATTGGTTTAGTCGGGCTGATTCTGTATAACCTTTATTATTAAGTATGGTTATTTAGTATACTTAATAATTTTATTGAGACATTGTTATGATTACTAAACTTGGCATTATCTATCAAGGATATTTCCCCCCCCCCCATAGTAGCCATTATTTTAGGCAGAATTTTAGTTCGCAAAAATGTGAAATTTGTAACATAGGTGGATGAAAGGGGGTCCGAATGGACCTTTAAATCAGATATTTTTTAGTTTGAGTCTGTTCACGACAAACTTGTCAGAAAGCGTTATGTTTAGTGCTTAACGACGCACAGCTGATCATGTATGTAAACACTGATGAATTTGGACGAAACCCTCTTTGCGGAAACTTTTGGGCAAAGAACTTCAGATCTGACTACGTTTCGAATTGCGAGTAAAATCATGACTCGATATTTATCCGATTTTCACATTTCATTCACTTATTCATATACCTCCGGTAATTATAGTTGTAATCCGGTAATTCCGGTTGTATCTGTGTACCTCATAGTCTGTAATATTATTACTGGGGGGGGGGGGAGGATCTAACTTTACGCTAGTTAGACTAATGAAGACGGATGAGCGGAGTAAAGAAGAAATAAACCGAGCTACAGTAAGTAGGTTCGCATATTATGCAACAGTGCTGAAGTTTTCAAATGTAACTTTTAGGTCACTAAAGTTTGCACCGATGTTCATGGAAATTACTGAACATTCCCTCGTAGATAATTTATAAATTCCTAAATAACATATACTCATTTTTTAAGAAAGTGTAAACTAAAATATGTATATCTAGTGTTATTTAAACCTTTAGTTGGTAAGACAACGAATAAATATTTATATACACAGCTGACTGGATCAATTTACTCTACATAATATACCTATTATGTAAGGTATCTAATTTAATAACATTAAAGATTGACAAAATATCAAAAGTCCAAAGGTTATTTCCAAAATGAATTTCAGGAGAAAATAAAAAATAATATTTATCTTTTTCTTGCACAACATTGGTGTCTCCACAGCAGTTAAAGTATATTTAACAGAGTAATAAACAAACAAAACAAACCTTCGGAAAAGATATGCAACTAGATAAATCGAATGTTTCAATGGTATATTCAACAAAAGAAAATGTAGTTGATTTTACATTAATAACTGTATTAATGCTTATTTTAAGTACTTAACCAATCATTTAACGGAAACCAATAATAATTAATTTAGCTTTATTGAATCATGTAGATCTAACTGTATATTTCAATATTATTTTAAATAATCAAATGTATCAACTTATGCTGTGTGAAAAATGTTTGTTGTTTAATTTTATAATTTGTGAATTCGTTTACAATGTAAAAAGTTTATTTTAATTATTTCATCGCTTCTGCATACTCGATTTAACTCAGACGTTGGTTGATGCACTTACACAGTAAAGTCATTAAATTAAATTGTATATGCCTAAGCAAACCCGTTCAGTACATTCCTTCACTTCTACTGTTGGGAGTTTTCTTCTTCTATAATGTATTATTATCTTGATTAAATTAAAAAAAAACTTTTTTTATAGAAGCGAACAACCAGGCTGGTCATCATCTACCAGGCAAAAATACCGACGGGCTCTAATCGCCTAAAAATAATCTTTGATTTTAATATACCGCATCGATCGCACTTGAGTTGGATGGAATAGAGGACTTTATAGTCTTAATCATGAATTAAAAATAGAAGATAACATTATTTATTCTCCCTCTTTCTCCGTATTCATTTTTTTGAAGACCTTATGTTTTATCGTGTATAGGCCCTACATCGACAGTAAAGTTTTTTTTTTTTTTTTTTTATTGTACTCAACTGATAGGGTTTATCCTCGTCATTACGATCTAAAATGGATACTGCAGATTTGTTATATATAACCAAATATTCTGATTATAGACCGAGGAGTTTACTATACAGTAACCGTCTTTTAATGGTTGTTTGTATTCAATATAATAGTAGTAAAATGTTTAAGCTTAAACTGAAATTACACTGAAAATTATCCTTCAAGTTCTACCCAGTAAGTACGTTAATTAACTGCAATGAAGAAAAATCATTGAGACGAAGATTTGAGCGCATCTCATTATGGGTAGTTATTGAAAAATTATCAAAAGCAGATGATTAATTTTAGTTAAGGTTGGGCTTATGATTTTTCCCTGCATCGAGTAAGTTCAAAAATCAAAACTAGAAAGGTTGAGAAGTCATTAAAACTTGAAGGGCTGTAAGTAAAGCAAAACTTAAATTGAAAAGTTGTAGTAGGATCTAAGAGGATTACTTCCAAAGAGGTTTCCAGCTTTGTTTTCCTTTTCAATAAACATTTGATACTAAACATTTAAAATAACCAATTTTGCCTCCATTTTCACCACCTTTACTTATTTTTTTTTAAAGGGCGCTTATTAAATATCAATACAAACAAACAACAATAGTTTTGGACCAAAGCCTACAAATAATTAATACTTTAAGAAATTAATGCAATAGGTCTTATAAAATAACTTACATTTATTCTTCTATTTACTTGTTATATGGTTTCCCATATAATTCCTTAAATTGCAATATACAGTAAATAGGCATAGCTTTCATTTATTTGAGAAAATACCACAAATTAATTAGATAGGTCTACAACGCCGCGCTGTACAACTTGCAAAAACAAGGACACATTTGCCTAAAACTTAATTATTTTTCTCTAATCGTAGTACAAGACCTGATTTGGAGAATTAAGTAAAAGGTTTTACATTTAATAAACTAACATTTAAAATTTAATAAACTAAAATTTGATGGAACTAATAATTTAAAATATAATTGTTTTAAATTAATGTGGCCACCGTTTTGAAATTTAGAAACAGAAAATTGTAGCTTAAAGTGCACTTTTAGCAAATAAAACTTTTAAAACGAAATGTAATGTATTTTATCAAAATATTTTAGTCGGTTGCTAAAATATGACGTTACAATGGAACAACACAAAACTACGGACAATTACTTCATGAACGTTATTTATGTTCGTAGAAACTCATTGTTTAATTCTAAACAAATCCCACACGTTTGTAGAATTCCTTCTAGAACGTATACAGAACTTTTAAACCGCTTACAAAACATCACATTATTTTTAATATTAGTTGCAAAAATGTTTCTTTTTAGTAACTTATATGATAACCATTTATTCTATATACGTCTTGGTATATTACAGGCCTACTAACATAAATGGAATACTTTCTCAGTGGGCATAGACGCTTCAAATTGAATATATAGAATAATTTAATCTCACCTTATAACCGTAAAAAGCAGCAACATGACTAGCATTCAACAAAATCCCCAACACACTTCAAATGTAATCAAAGTTGATAGTGTACTTTTGCGGAACACATGAGTTTGTGGCTTGAGCAAGATTACGAAATAAAGAAAAACCTTTTATGGTATTCCATAATCATTATTTCTCATTCCTTATAGAAATTTCGATTGGTTTTGTGAACGAGCTATCTCTCTTGTGAATTCATTTGCTTCTTTAGCATCATACTATATACTAGGGGAAACCCCTGCGTGCTCCGCACGCTAACCCCGTTGGAACCTTCTATACACATAATCATATTATGTTTTCTTTATAATTAAGGTGTAGGATTAATAATAACCCCAAAGCTAAGACGGTAAATAACGTTAAATGTTCAAATCAAATTATTATTTCATTTATTTTATAACAGCAGTTATAATAAAGGTTAAAAGAACCATTAAGGCACAGGTCTACACTTTAAAAAAACCTAACTTAAAATTTAGAAATACAAAGTTTGAAATAAGCTACTAATGGAAATTTACAGCAAACAGCTGTTATTTTATTCAATTGGTTGCTATGGTAATAAATGTAAATGCATGTGTTGATTTATTAGTCTAGGCCTAACCTAAGAATACTTTCTGACAAAATTTACAAATATTGAAAGAAAAAAATTATTTTATCGAAATGAATTATATAGCATAATGTTACTCTGGGATAGTGTAGCTTTTTATTAGTAAAACTATTTTTTCAATCGGTTCAGTAGTTCCAGAGATTACCCCCTACATACAAACAAACAAAAAAAAACAAACTTTACCTCTTTATAACATTAGTATATAGACTAGTATGTGTTGAGATTAAACTGTTTTCAAATAAGAAAAAAGGAAAAGATGTCATAATAAAATAGATCAGTGATCAGTGGTAGCTGAACAGCAGATAA
Source organism: Philaenus spumarius (assembly GCA_018207615.1). Taxonomy (NCBI): domain Eukaryota; kingdom Metazoa; phylum Arthropoda; class Insecta; order Hemiptera; family Aphrophoridae; genus Philaenus; species Philaenus spumarius. The sequence continues at coordinate 97,929 of JAGFPH010005279.1, forward strand.
AGCTATTGAAATAATTCAACCTAGCTTACAATAACAATTTGCAACTACAGTATATTGTCTGTGTTTCACCTGACATTGTAAGCATTCTTGCATGGAAACTGATTTGATCAAAACTTAAACAAATATAAAATAAATTAAAAATCTGGTATTTTTGTGCATTATTTGTTTCAAAAACTTATAGCTTTTATTATTTGAATTGGCAGCTCTAGTTTCCGCATTGTTTTAAGACTTTCAGAACTATCATAAGACACCATAAAAGGGAACCACAAATATTTTAGTTACATCATCTCTATCATATGTCTACATTTGTAAAGGTTAGGTGTGGGCATGGTGTTAGAAACACACTAACTTCTAACTAACTTTCCCACTAACTTTCTTTGGAACGTGGGAGTGAAATGAAAATAATAAACTAAATGAATGTCCTTTATTTAGCAGCCTTACCTAGCAATGTCATTGATCTGAATAAAGACTTTCTTTTGTTACCGACATCGCTTAAATCGGGCATAAGGTGTTTTATTTACCTTACTGGATTGCAGCTAAAATGATGATACGGCCCATACGATTCATTGACATAGCATAATAAATGTTTTTCAACGTGTATAACTTTCTTTATTTTTAATATCAATTTAATATAATTTATTGAGAATTACTCAAAACTAATTCTTGATAATTTCAATATTATAGCCTACGTGTATAGGCTAAATTGCTACCAGGACTGTCTATTGAGATGACAACCGAACGTCACAGCACCACTGACTAAGAGGTTATAATATTGAGCAAACATTTTCAGATGCCATGAACCGATAACAAAACGGCAGAAATTTCCACTCCGTATCGCACATAACAATCCAAATAAGTTAAATAACTTTGATCTATTACTATCACGTAGTAGCCTATAATAATTAGATTTGAAATAAAAACGATAGTTCTTTTATCTTTAACTATATTCCCTGATTTCGTTATCATCGTAGTTACTAAATCATTCGGGGGTTAAAGTTACTAAATCACAGTTTATCCAAAACTACCAAACGGATTGGAACGAAATTTGGTATGTAGCTTCTTCTATTGCCATAGGTATTAACTAAGAAACCTTTTCAAAAAATTCGAAATTTTAGAGGAGTTTGGGGGGTCAAAGTTACTAAATCAAGATTTCTAAAAACAACTGAACGGATTGGAATGAAATTTGGTATATAGCTTCCTCTAGGGCCATAGGTGCTCAGTAAGAAAGGGTTTAAAAAAAATCGAAATCTTAGGGGGGGGGGGGGGTGGGGGTCAAAGTTACTAAACCACGATTTCTCCAAAACTACCAAACGGATTGGAATGAAATTTGGTATGTAGGTTCCTCCAGGGCCCAGGTGCTAACTAAGCAAGTTTTTAAAAAATTCGAAATCTTAGGGGGATTTGGGTGGGTAAAATTTGCTAAATCACGATCTCTCCAAAAACTGCCAAACGGATTGGAATTAAATTTGGTATGTAGTTTCCACTAGGGCCATAGGTGCTCGCTAAGAAAGGGTTTTAAAAAGTTCAAAATTTTAGGGGGGTTTGTGGGGATCAAAGTTACTAAATCACAATTTATCTAAAACTACTGAACGGATTGGAATGGAATTTGGTATGTAGCTTCATCTAGGACCGTAGGTGCTGGCTAAGAAAAAGTTTTTCTAATACTAATCGTGCTAAAGCACATAGGGAGTCTGTCAAAAGATACAACGCAAAAAATCCCGTCTTAAATCGCGAGGCTGTCAAAAGATACAATAAAAAAAATCCTGCCGTGCATCGTGAGGCTTCCAAAAAGTACAGTCAACAAAATCTCAAATCTCCGGGTCAAAATGGCTGCCGTTCAAAAATACAGTTATAAAAGATCACATGAAAGTGCTTCCATGGTCTGAAAAATAATGTCAGGGTTTCACTACAACTGCAACACCGATTATCACAAAGACAAAACAGTTGAACTAGGTCCTACAAAGGCATGTAAATGGTGTACAGCTATGAAGTGGTATAAATGACATGAATTAGAACCTACGATTCATATCCTTATGACACACAAAATTACCATCATTTGTCGCATTTATTTCACCAAAATAATTATGCAATAGCGAAGCATTGCCGGGTCAGCTAGTATATTATATTACCAACACTTGCCTTCTGTTACAATTTATTAGTAAATCAAATAAATAAATTATTGTACTGAATATTTACTAGTTTCATAAAACTTATTTCCCTTATAGGAATTGTACATTGGATCACTTTGAGGGACTCCTCGTGTTGCCAATGTTATTAAGTATACATGGAGGGTGTAGTAAATGTCAT
>JAGFPH010005280.1:11806-27684 GCA_018207615.1 Philaenus spumarius
TGCTAGTATTTTACAATTTGTTCCATTTTTGCAAAGTGTTTTCATTATTTAATATATTTAAAAAGCAGTTTATTTTAAACAAATTCTGTTTTACTTTTGAGACTAAGATATCAGTGGTTTTTAATTTGAACACCATTCTACACTGCTAACAACTATCAGAAATTCATTTTATTGTGCAATGCAGATAGTTTTTGCATATATTATACAGTTAGGCCTTTTCTGACAAAGTTTGATTTCTATTTCAAAAAACTTTTATCAACTGAATCAGTTTTTTTAACGTTGCATGTAATGGTCTGAATTTATTTTGGAGTGTGTGACTCTTGTTCAATAAACTTCCTAAAACATTGCAACTCTAAGTTAACCCTATCAATTAACCTTTCACCGCTCACTTGACCTATCACTATTACTTATCAAGTTCTACTAACAATCATTCAGATTTATAATGGCTGTCAGGCTAATATATTAAAAGAGGGGTGTTTTTGTAGATAATGGAAAACATCATAGTCTTTTTTCTTTACATTTTGTAGATTTCTTCATTAACCCTAGAACCAGCAATGTTAACGAAAATGGATTTTTTGGCGTTTGCGAGCATTTTTTCAAAAAATTCACCAAAAATAGTAAATGAACCTCAATCCAAAAGTGTTTCATAGGTTTTTTTTGTAGAGAAAGGTTCAAAGAATGTATATATGCCAGTAAAAAAATGATAGATGTAAAATTTACAAAGTTATATTAGCCCAAGAAACAAAAAATGTTCAGTAACGAAAGGAAAAAGTTAAACTTTAGGCCTTCATAACAAGTAGTAATCATTTTTTGTAATTTTTTTCATAAGCGTAAAAAAGTTTTGTAATTTAGTTCTAAATAGAACTGTATAAAAACATTTATCAATTTCAAATTTCTTATTTTGAAAACACCAGTTTTTATGTTCCTACTACAAGACTGCTAACAAAACTATGCCAATTTGAAACGTAATTTAGGAATATACGATTTGCCCAAAAATTAAATATTATAGCAAAGTGTAGAGAATAAATCAAAAAGTTGAACTGTATACCTGTAAATTATGTTTTCATAAAAGTGTTTGACTTAGAATTATTTGAATAACAAAAGTAAGGTGAAATATGCAAACTTCCCATTCATGCTTGGTATACAACGGTCGGATATGATGCTCCACAGGGAAAAACCGTTAATTTGAAATCACAGCCTTGGTTTGAGAACGTCAAAAGGCAGTCTTTCCCATGCTCATAGACAACAAGAACCTTTCGAACAAATTATATTTGGTTCACAGGAAATGTTAGCTTGAAGCATTCTCTACAAAAACATATCAAAATATGTCTAAAAATAGAATGGGATCACACAGATATCACGTGTAATAAGTAACGCTGTTTATTGGTTGGAAAACTGACAAATTCCAAGGGTCTACAAACTGCTCCATAACTTCCCACCTATTAGTCCGATTTTTGATTGGATGGAAGTTTCAGTTAGGGGAAATTGTGATGAAGCCATCGATTAGGTAAGAAGGTTATCAAACGAGTACAGATAGTGCCAAGTAGCGTGAAGCGTCACTTGAGCATGCGCTATAATGTCTTACAATCTCCTACTCGAATGCGAGTCTTCAGTACAGTCACCACCAAAAAGGGTTGATATACAACCAACACGACTAGATAACAGACACGAATTAGGTAGGGCAGGCGGCTCTGACTTACTCCGCCGCGAGAGGGGAAATGTGGTGGGAGCCGGCGTAGGAGACTTGCACACTCCCCTCTTCGCACTCCATCCTAATTGGCGCTATCTGTAGTTTTGTATGGATCAAAATCTTAGGTCCATGCAACAGAAAGAATTCTGGCAGCGTGGGAAAGGAAAGCCTTTAAGAAGACAAGAGAGCATTACAAGACAAAACCGGACTATAGAGGCTGAGGACAAATCAAGAATTGAAGATGTACTGATTCAAATATAGTAACATTATTAAAATGAACATGTATCTAAGGGATGTGGAAAAAGAGAGTTATAATAAAGAAAATATATGAAGAAAACCCAGAAAGTAAAAGAGGCAGAAGATATAAAATACCTTACAGTAATCACACAATGAGCAAGAGACTGGAGGAGAAGAGGGAGAGAGTGGACCATTGTTATAACTTTAGAATATTTGTTAAAGTTTTTTAATAAAACTACTAAATTTTGTGATTTTTAGAAGATTTTTACTCCTAGTAATTTTTAGGTCACTATTTTTACTTTTATTTTATTTAGTAATTAATTTTTTACTCATTTGGAGTTAGGAAAGTGGTTGCTTTGAAGCAGGCCAAAATTCCAAAAGGATTGTAGTACCATTGTAGTAAGATTCAAATAATTTGTTTTATTATTTTGCACAGTAAACAAAAATTGTTTGATGTGAAAGTATTTTAGCTGGTCATAGGCTAAACTGAAACAGCCTCACTATTGAATATGAATGATTTTTATCTGCACGAGCAAAGATTGTTCTACTTTCAAGATTTTTCAGTAGCTCCAGTAAAATAGTGGTTCACTGTTAGTATAATTTCTGTCAAAAGAAATGCAGGAATGTAGTAAAGAACTAAGAGATAATTTTTAAGTTATTAAGAGATAATTTTTAAGTTATATTAATGTTATAATAAGTTTTGCAGCAGAACCTTTTTTTATTATTATTAAATTTAACTGTAATATTATTTATTTAACAAATGGTAACTATTTGTTTATCTATTGTAGTAGTTAACTATTGTTTATTTTGTATTTTGTTAGGATTGGAATTGTAGTGAACTCTGTACTTTACATATGTACTACAAAATAAATTTGTTCACTTACAGCACAGATATAAGATAAGCCAATCATTCTACACAGATGTTACATTGAAAACTTAAATAAAGAAAGTACCTGCTGTGTTCAGCCACTCTATAGGTTTACTAATCTATGATTGTAGATTGTAATGCACCATGAGTGCGTCTAGGTAGTCTAATCTATGTGTTATGACTTGTACACAAGAAGTGCAATGTAAGGTATGGAACCTAAGAATGAACAAAATATATCAGTTGTAATCCATGATAAAAGTGTACTTATTCTCCAAAAGCAAAACATAGAAATGGCGACGAGGTATTATTTTATTGGAAAAATGCATAATTATTATTTCAAGTTGTAATTTTGAATTGGCAGATGAACTTCAAAAATTTCTAAGGTTAGTCACATGGCTAGGAAAGGATAGGCCTAAAGACAATTGATTGAAAGTTGTTAATTACGCATTTTAGTAACTATTAATGCATTGTGCAATTTAATTAAAGAGTAACTATGCCTGAAGAAAAGGTAAAAGTAATTATAAAAGGTACTGTAGGCAGTATATCTGAATTTAACCTACAAGAAGATTGGTCTAATTGGATTGAAAGACTGTTGTTGTATTTTATGGCTAATGACATTGCAGAAGAGAAAAAAGTGGCAATTTTGTTAACAACTATTGGTACAGATGGGTATAGTTTATTAAAAGATGTATGTACACCAATTAAACCTTCGTCTAAATCTCTGAAAGAATTGATTGACTTAATGACATGTCACTTGCAACCTAAACCAAGCGAAATAACCGAGCGTTATAAATTTAAAGAAAGACTCCAGAAAGAAGATGAAACCATCATGCAGTACATTGTGAACTTGAAGAAATTATCTACTCATTGTGGATTTGGAAACAACCTGGAAGCATCACTACGTGACCAAATTGTGTGGGGAGTCAAAGATGCAAGCATCAAGAAGAGGCTTCTTGGAGAACCTGACCTAACCTTTTCACGTTGTGTGGACTTGGCAGTATCGTTTGAAGCAGCAAAACGGGAAATGTCTGAACTATCCAACTCATCTAAAATCAACATAGTTCGACCAGGATCCAAGTCGTCAAAATATTGTTATTGCTGTGGACGTACTAACCATGTTAGTAAAGATTGTAACTTTCGCAATTATAGGTGTGATGTTTGTGGTAAGCAGGGGCATTTGAAGAAGGTATGTAAGGCAAAAGTTAATAATACTGATAAAACAATGTTTAATTCTAAAAACAGTTTCAATAAGACCAAGTTTAGGTCACAAAACAAAAAATTTAACTGTAGGCCTAGTCACAATTATGTTAAACCGATTGAAATGGAAAATGGTAATGAATCATATGATAATGTAGTTGATAAGTTTGGAGATTTAAGTGTTACAGGGGAACACTTATTTCATTTAAAAAATGTATGTAAACAGTCAATTACAAAGGAAGGTATAAATTATGTTAAACCGATAGAAATCAAGATCGTTGTGGAAAATATTCCTATTCTTTTTGAATTAGATACTGGATCAGTTATAACTGCTATGAATATTCATGATTTTAAACATTATTTTCCTCAAGTTAAATTAAAACCTACTTCTGAAATGTTTCATAGTTATGTGGGTGATCCAATTAAACCTATGGGAATAGCTAAGGTATTAGGCAAATATAACAATTCTAAAGTTGAATCTTTAAAACTTTATGTAATGAATTCTTTATGCAGAAATACTCCACCTATATTAGGGAGAACTTGGTTAAAAATTTTAAACATAAACTTTGGAATTAAGGAAATTTTTAACAAAGATAAACAGATTAAAATGGTAACTAGTATTTCTGAGAATAATAACTTAGATAAGGTTCTGAATCAATTTCCAGAGACCTTTTCAGAAAAAATTGGGATTGTTTAATAGGCATAAATTCAAATTGCATTTGAAGGATAATGTCAAACCAGTATTTTTCAAACCAAGGCAAATACCTTATGCTTTTAAAGAAAAAGTTGAATTGGAAATAAATAGACTTGTAAATGAAAATATAGTGGTACCAGTGGAATCCTCTGAGTGGGGTACTCCAGTTGTTCCTGTAATTAAACCTGATGGCTCGATAAGACTGTGCGGAGATTATAAGGTGATATTAAATCCATTGTTAAATATAGATAGACACCCTATACCTAGGGCAGAAGAACTTTTTCATTCATTAAGGGGGGGTGAAAAATTCAGTAAATTAGACCTTTCCCAAGCCTATCAGCAAATGGAACTTCATGAAAGTTCAAAACCGTTAGTAACAATTTCAACACATAAGGGGTTATTTATGTATAACCGTTTACCCTATGGCGTGGCTTCAGGGCCGGGTATTTTTCAGAGAGAAATAGAAAATGTTTTACGTGATATTGAAGGAGTTGTATGTTTTTTGGATGATATTGTTGTAACAGGCAAAAATGATGAACAACACCTTATGAACTTACGCACTGTTTTGTCGAGGTTAAGCTCTTGTGGTTTAACAGTCAAGAAAAATAAATGTTCTTTTTTACAAGATCGCTTAAATTTTTTGGGGCACACAATTGATAAAAATGGTTTACATATGTCTAATGATAAAGTAAAGGCTATTGTAAAGGCAAAGACGCCTAGTAATGTAATGGAACTTCAAGCCTATTTAGGGTTATTGAACTATTATGGTAAATTCTTACCTAATCTATCTAGTACTTTAAGTTCATTGTATGACTTGCTTAAGAAAAATGTAAAATGGCAGTGGACTAGAGATAGAGATGAAGCATTTAAAAAAAGTAAACAATTGTTATTATCGGCAGACTTGTTGGTGCGTTATGACCCTAGCTTAGATGTTGTTTTGGCTTGTGACGCTTCACCAACGGGTGTAGGTTGTGTAATTTCACATCGGTTAAAAAATGGTGATGAAAAGCCAATTGCATATGCTTCCAAAACACTGACTCAAGCTGAGAAAGGATATTCTCAACTTGAGAAAGAAGGCCTTGCTATTATCTTTGGAATAAAACATTTCCATCAATATTTGTATGGACGTAAATTTCTTCTAAAGACTGACCATAAACCATTAGTCACTATTTTTGGTCCTAAGAAGGGTATACCAATAATGTCAGCTAATAGGCTACAAAGATGGGCAATTTTCTTAAGTGGTTATGATTATGATATTCAATTTGTAAGGTCTAAAGATAATAGCAATGCAGATGGTTTATCTCGTGTTCCAATGCCTGAGCTAAAGAGTACATTAACTAATGATGAGGTAGAACAGAATAATTATTCATACTTAAATTTTGTAAAAGATAATGTTCCATGTTTAAATTTCTTTGATGTTAAAAGAGAATCAAAAAAAGATTTAATGGTAAATCAGGTAATAGAATATTGTGTTAATGGATGGCCTGATGTGTCTAAAATAAATGGTCAATTTAAACCCTATTATGACAGGAAAAATGAATTGTATGTGGATAAGGAATGTTTAATGTTTGGAAATCGTATTGTTATACCTTCATCTTTAAGAAATATTGTTTTGACAGAGTTACATAGCGGTCATATGGGAATTGTAAAAACTAAAGCTATAGCTAGATCATATGTATGGTGGCCTAAACTAGATTGGGATATAGAAAATATGGTAAAGTCATGTAATTATTGTTTAGAGAATAAATCGAATCCACCAAAAATGACTTCTACTTGGAAATGGCCTGCAAGCCCTGGGCAGAGGGTACATGCGGATCATTTAGGCCCTTTAAATGGGAAAATGTATCTCTTAATTACAGATGCATATTCTAAATGGGTAGATGTAGTAGAAACAGTTAGTTTAAAAAGTGAATGTACAATTGATGCATTGCGGGTATATTTTGCTAATTGGGGAATACCTTTAGTATTAGTCACGGATAATGGTACTACCTTTTCTTCAAGTGAATTTAAACAGTTTACTAGCAGAAACGGTATTACACATGTAAAAACAGCACCATATCATCCTGCCTCAAATGGAGCAGCAGAAAACCTTGTAGGAACCTTTAAAAGTAAATTCAAGATTCTTAAAATGGAATTGTCAGCCAAAAGAGCTATTTCAAAATTTCTATCGGAGTATCGTAATGCTCCACATTGTACAACTGGTGTGAGCCCTGCCGAACTCCATTTAGGACGTAAATTGCGAACAAGGTTGGACCGTCTTAAACCTTCAGTTTCATTAGAGCAATACATGGAGACTAAGCAGAATAAATATGCTTTCTGTCCAAAATCCAGAAAAAAATTTAATTTAAGGTCGATGATGTGGTATTTGTTAAACGTTTTGATAAAAGTTACTGTAATTCTTGGGTTAGAGCTACAATTATTCAAGTATTAACACCAGTAACATATATGGTTAGAACAGTAAATGGATATATATGGAAACGTCATATTAATCAAATTATAACATGTTCTCAAGATGTGATAGAGAATGTTTCTCAAAAAGAAGTTAGGGAAGATTTCTCTGAAGAAATCCTTAAAAATAATTGTAGCCCTAAGCTAAGTGATTCACCTAAACCTGGGCTAAGAGATTTGCCGAAACCTAGGTTGAGTGATTTACCTAAACCAATTGTAAATGATTCACCAAAATCTTTTGCAAGTGGCTCACCAAAAAACACATTTTCAAAAGAAAATTCTGTAAATAGGGAAGAAGAAAGATACCAAATTAGTTTAAGGAGATCGAGTAGACCTCATAAACCTAGAAAACTTTTAGATTTGTAAAAGTTAATCAAGTGTATTTTTATTTATTAGGTTAAGATACAAAAAGATGTATGTTTTTATTATTGAGAAAGATGATTTATGTTCTTTTTAAACTGGTTAACATTTATTAACTAAATGTAAGTTGTAAATTTTTATTTCTGTCACAAATTATTTTCTTATGTTAAAAGATATGTATAGTCAAAAGTAAGGAAGGAGGATTGCTGTGTTCAGCCACTCTATAGGTTTACTAATCTATGATTGTAGATTGTAATGCACCATGAGTGCGTCTAGGTAGTCTAATCTATGTGTTATGACTTGTACACAAGAAGTGCAATGTAAGGTATGGAACCTAAGAATGAACAAAATATATTAGTTGTAATCCATGATAAAAGTGTACTTATTCTCCAAAAGCAAAACATAGAAGTACCGGTAGGCCTATTCCACATTTGAGCCAAAACCAACTGTCCAGTATTTTAACCCTTTGATGACCGACGGTACTTTTAAGTATCACCCAATTCAACTGTCTTTATAAAAGGTAACAGTGGCTTTATCTATAAGTTGAGGCCTGGAAGTACTTTAGAATACCATTGCAGTTTTGTAAAACATCAGGTATACACCTAGTTTCAACAAATGCCACCAGAAAGCAGGACTTGCTTGGCTACTGCTTGCTTTCAATTGGCAATTTATATGGTGTGATTTCCCAATTTTTTTAAAACATGTTCTAGTCTTTCAATTGTCACTATCTTTTATTAAAAGGGTAGCATATTGCTTTAAATTAATGACTTAACTTAATAAGGACTGATCTAAGTCATTATTATAAACCTCTCACGAATACAAATTATACAGATTCAAACTTAAGAGCAACCAAGCAAACTTCCTATAACCACTCCTAGATGGTGCTGATAAACTATCTTTTACTTTAATTTTACTTTACACGTAATATATATACTGATAGTAATGTAACTGAAGTTTTGTAAATTTTTCAGTTTTCTTTAATCAAGCCTTAGTCTAGTGGATAACGTTGCGTCTTCCTGATCAGAAGATGCTGGGTTCGAATCTAGGTTAGGGAGACCAGATATCTAATCATATCTGTGGTTTGACGGTAGGAGAGCGGGATTAAAGCAAACGGTGGTTGGCTCGCTTCTAAGCTGACGTGATATGACTAGATATCTGGTCTCCCGCTGGGGCTGTTTTTCATAATTTTACTAAGGTAAATATGTATTTAGGTACTATAAAAAAAATTTTAAAAACCCAGTCAAAAAAATGTTTTTTACTAAACAACCTTAAACACAGTTAATCACAAAAATAAAGACATACACAGAGTTTTCAAATTTTATCACGTCTTGGTCCTCAAAGGGTTAAATTAGATATTAGATACAATATATAGGCGTCTTATAAATAAAATTGAAGCACCTTTATGTGATTTAGAAATAAATACTGTTTTCTTAGTTCATATGGCTATTCAAACTTTACCAAAACCTAAACATGCATTTTTAAAAAAATTTTCTATCTCATCAGTTTTATTGAACGGGCTAATCTTCGGAATGGATGATCTAATTTTGACGAAACTTTCATTTGCACGTAGAGTATTTTTTTTTATTTTTGAAATAATTAAGGTTCCTATTTAAAAATTGAAAAAAAAATGTAAAAATTATGGACAAAATTAAGGGTTTTGCGGACGGACGTGACATGCCCATTATAAATAAAACAACTGATTTAGATCAAAAGCTTAACACTTCATGACAAGATCGTCTGTGTTTTAATTTACTGTAAACACTGTTAACTGTTAAATATATATCAAAACAGTCAATAATGTGAAATGTAGGTAGGCCTACTCATAGATGTTAAATACAATTCAAAAGCTTGTTTCTAATTTTTATGTTCGTTCAGGATTTATATGAGTAACAAATTGGAGGAAAATAGGATTTTCAGCATTCATTGGTGCATAGCTAATAATTTACGTAGCCTAAAAGGGAAGCAGAGATCAAGTTGGGCCAAAATTACTGTGCGTTTTTTGGCCGTGGAACTTGGATCTAAAATATTTTTTTTTATCGCACGTAATGGTAAGCACAATATTTACCCGAGTTTCCTTTTAATCACATCTGCGAGCGAAGCAGCAGGTACCATCTACAGTAGGCTACCGTAAAATGGGGTGAATAGAAACGAAACTTCCGAAAAAAATCAACATCATGTTATAGAGGGTTAAAGTAATATAAACAGGGATATATTTCTTGGTTATGGGATGAAAATAAGGTAAGTTTTAAGGGAAATGTGGTTTTGTGTAGTTGGCAATACTGAGATTTGGATTTATTGGTATTACAAAGAAACTTTTGTTTTAGCTGATTTTCATCGCTTTCTAAACTTTACATGTAAGTACCATACCCAATCACCTCACATGTTTGAATTGTACTATTTTTTATAACTTGTATACCTATACTCGTTTTTGTGTTTCTAACCATCCTTCAACAATACATTGCCCCAACCATCCTTCAACAATACATTGCCCCAACAGATTCTTTAAGGTAAGACAGCAGTCGAAAATCGGAAAAAAATATTTTTATTTGTAACCCTTAAATGCATGATTTTTTTATTTTAAAAAATTATCAAATATTATGTTGAATATATGTTGAATATAAAATATAAAATTGATATTTAAGTATTTTTTTTCCAAAAAACTTGATGTCGTAGGTTGGTTTTTTAAAATAATATATATATATATATATATATAGCCTACAGAAATACTACAGTAAAATTATGCAAAACATCTCAAGCCTTTAGACCAGGTAACTAGTCATATCCCGTCAGCTTGGAAGTGAGCCAACCACCGTTTGCTTTACTTCCGCCCTCCTACCCTCAAACCACAGTTATGAAAAGGTACCTGGTCTCACGAGATTTGAACCCGGGATCTTTTGATCAGAAAGACCCCACGTTACCTCTCGGCTACGAAGGCTTGTACAGAATCCAACGCTCTTAGCTACTTTACAAAGCAACCATATTGCCTATCTCGCCCCTAACCACCGTCGTTACACTAACTCCATCTAGGAGCCTTAGGATCAACTAAAATGAAGAATAGAATGTTGGCAAAAACAGTAAGGCAAAGAACACTGGAAGTTGTGGAAAAAGAAGAATAACCCTCCTACGGGTTACCTTAATAGAAACAGACGTAAAAAACAATGCCTGTTTCTATTGACCCCGCTCAGTAGGCCTAGGGTGTATAGAAACAGCATGTTTTTAATTTTTTATCATTTTACCTTGCCAGAAAAAGAAAATATGAAGCTGTAGGCTTGTAGAGGATGGGAAGACCCATAAATCGAGGTAGGTCTCAATTCCATAAATCTCTTATAGTAGGCTACTTTTGAAATTTAAACTCAAAGTTCAAAACTGTTCCTATTCACCCCATTTTACGGTACGTAGTTAAATATAAGCCTATATAATAATCATAACAAAATAATTAACGGAATCTTAAATGTCCACTTTGTTAAGTAAAATTCCTTTCATTTTAACAAATTAATGATTCCCTAGAAAATCTTGAAAAAGCTTTCTCATTTTTGAAGACTGGCAAAATCACCAGACACAGCTAGCCTACATAATTGGTATAAAAGAATTTATTATTTGGATAAGTTATTTTAATGCAGTCATATACCTAGTTATTGTGTTAAAGACACTCATGTAAAATTTAAATGAAAATAAAACGCATTGTAGGTAGCCTATACAACAGAAAAAAACAAAAAAACAGCTATAATATGTTTACCATGTTACACAGTAATTATTCTTCCTATTAACCCATTTGATAATTTGTCTTAAAATAACTAGAATTAAACAACTATGAAGTCATTACAATCACTATTTTTCTTAATTGTCCTTCTTTAAAACATTATCATATCGTTATAATAATCACTAAAAGGAAGGCCAACGCTTCTCACTACGGATATCATAGTAATACTTTCACTTATAATAATAAGTCTACTAGGTATTCACTTATAATAATTAGAATAGTTACATACTATCTAGTAAAATAAAGTTCTTTAATCTATTTACACATAATGTAAGCATATATGTTTTTATAATCTATAAGTTATATGTTTTTATTTACTTTATAAAGCACGAGTAACTAAATTATGATTGAAAATAGGCATGATTTTCCTAATTGCCTTTTTACAAACATTCATATTACGTAATCTAAAGGACTCTTTTACTTGCATAATACAAATTTCTTAGCTTTTTACTAAAAATAAAAAATTTAATATGTAGCATAATTAAATAATTGCTTGATAATAATCTTGCACCATTAGTTTGATGTTCCATACGTACTAAAAATAGAGCTAATATTTTATTGAAGAAAGTGTTAACAGCATTGCACACCACAAAATGCTGCTAAATTATTTCAATCCTCAAGTTCGATAGATTATATGGAATTTACAGAAAGATAAAGAGTTCTAACATTTTTAGTATTTTTTTAGGCGAAAAACTGTTTAGGGCATCATTGCTTACTACAGTATAGATCATGGAATGCTCATAAAGGGAAGATAAAACCAACACAAAAGAAAATAACAATGACAATTAAAATCAGTTAACCAAATTAAACTAAAATAAAATATGGACAAACTAAGCAAGTAACTACTAGTGCAGTCAATGAGTGCTCAAAATGGAGGTGTAGAGGAAAATGGAAGGAACACAATTTTTGACAATGGGGCATTGCTTGGACTAGTTAGGAGGTGAACATGCAAAAAGTCCCCACTTCTATAGCTACGTATATATAAGGTCCAGGGAACATATAGAAGGTCCATTTTTTCAGGTTTTCCCTTATATCTGAAAAACTCTGCGTCCTAGAGATAAAGACAATTCTAAACAAAATTAAAGCTGATAAAATGTGACACAAAATTGAATTTATTAATTTTTTCACTACTGTATCGAATAGTTTCCGAGCTATCCGCATCCAAAATTCCCCGATTTTTTTAAAATAAATTCTTCATCGGGTTTTTTGCATTTTATCATTAGCTAATTCTTCAAGTAGAGCATTAAATTTTCTTCAAAAATATACGATATTTTACAATATTATCTTCAACCATTCAAAAGTTATAGCAATTTTAACTTTATGTGTAAACTCCGAGATTTTGCAGAAGAACTAACCTTTCTTTAGATAAAATAAAACCTAAACACAAAATCTCACAAAAAATATGTTTACTAACTTCAAACGCGTTTCAACGACAATGTAGCCATCCTCAGTGATACAAGGGCTACATTAACCAAACTATAACTCCACTCCAATGAGGATGGCGACAGTTTTTATTGTATTGTGTATAATCCTGGGCCGAATAGAAAGCTTTTAGTTTGAGCCAATTACTGACTCTTAATTTAAAATTCTTTAAACTTATCTAAGCCTCCTGAGGCAATTTATTAAAAAGTTTTATTTTTACACATAAATGACTAGCCTATTAGTTTATAAACTGGGTAATGTCATTAAGTCATTATTTGAAACTCCTTAAATATGGGCAAACAGCTCTCTTTCTTGAACGTTCTACAGTTCTTAATATTTTCTTTTGCCAAACAAAAACTCTTTGTGAACTAGACTGCTGTTAACCCATAGGGTTATACCCATACGTCAAGTGTGAATGGCAAAATGCATAGAATAGGCCTACATTAATTAGCATGTCTATACTGATTCAGACTTTAATTTGTGCATTAAATAAGTAGGTAACTCTAGAAAATTTGCTATATGAAACTCCCAATTCAACCGAAAATCCAAATATAGGCTATATAGCCTACCTAACAATATCACAGTTTTAATAGTAGCCTAACGATTTCCACAACCTAATTCAATAATTTTTAATTTTTCCCAATCTCAGAATGTAGGCTACTAAAACCTTTTATAATTAAATGTTTTTCAATTTATATATTTTTGAAATTTTATGCTAATAATTTTTATGGTAATAATAGGCTCTAGAGGCCTAGGTATACAAAGATTGGGCCAACTTCAAATTTAATGATAGGCCTATTTTAGTTAGACAATATATTTAAGAAGAACTAACTAAAAACTATGTGTCGGAAACCTTATATAAAAACATTCAACGTATTAATATAAAAACTTATATATGTTTACCCTTTTGAAACATTTTGATACAGAAAATGGTGTGGCTACTCCCAGTGGCCATACAACCCTAGAGAAACTTTGAGCGCAAAGGGTTACCTAATATCTTCGTTTCAAAGTAATGGGCAATCAAAGTTCTGGAAAATAACATACAACCTACTTATTCCTAATATCAACAAAGTAATAACCTGCTTTGATGTTATGATTACATTATATCATTTTCCAGAACTTTGATTTCCATTAGGCCTACTGTATTTTGAAACAAAGCAAGATACTAAGCTCTAGTTTACGCCATTGTGTTTCTCTTTTAATAAGCTTTGCAATGTTGTAGGCCTATTACATGACCTACCTTTATATTTGAAATTGTTAACCCCCCTTACCTCCCTAAGCCTCCCAAAATCATAGTGTGTCAGATATGTCGAAAAATGTGTCCTGTTATGCAACACAAGATATAGGCTATACAAAGTTTTGTTAACTTATTTTCAGTAACAAAAATAATGAGGGGGATTAAAGGGACTTTATGAACACTCTGTATATAAAAAAAACTAATCATTCTTAAGCTTTTCAGGACTGGAGTAGGCCTAAACTATCCGCACAGACTACGGTCGCATTTAGGCCTACACATTTTAGAACTTTAACGTTTGAGTACTAGGCTATCATCGCGTTAACGCAACTAGGTATATAATTTTTTTATTTGCACATGCTAGAATCTATTAGCTTTAAAATGAACTATTTCCACTTTCGATAGGAGGTAGATAACAGTAGAGAGAATAAAATCATGTTGACAGACCGAATTGACTAGGTTTTGTCAAAGCCTATTTTGAAAAATTAGCGTAAATTTACTATTCGACCCTAGGCTGATATTTTTGCAGACAATGATGTTGTTTTACATTCTCCTGTTAAATGCTGAATACAGGTAATTACACACTGTGACTAAATACTATAGGTTAGAACCTTCAGGCTATTTTCTTTTTATTATTCTTGCATTTCTGTTGCCAAAGGTTAGCCTAGGGTCGAATACCTAGTAAATTTGCACCGAAAAATTAATTAGGAATAGGCTAGGCCTATTCTAGCTTTATCCAAATCGTAGAGAATAGATCATAGAATTGATCTGTATATACTTCGGGGATGCGGAATACTACCCCCCCAGGTGAAACGTGACGTCACGAAATCTGCCAACTAACCAATATGGGAGCAGTGTCCGCGACTGGAATACTACCCCCCCCTAGCAAAAGCGGGTCGCCGGAATACTACCCCCCCAAGCAGGTTCCTACAATTATACTGTTATCGGCAACGTGACTAAACAGTTTAGGTTAGTCCTCTAGTTTTTTTTTTATTCTAATTATATCGAAACTTGAGTGTGCGTGACTGGAAAACTGCCCCCCCCGATCTCTGACGTCAAAATGACGTAGGAATCTGCTTGGGGGGGGTAGTTTTCCGGGGGGTAGTATTCCGGCGACCCTATACTTCAAAATGTTAAAATAACCTTATTTTATAAACATATTTCACTGTGTTTCACTAAATTAGGAGTAAAATAAACCTCTCGCTAGCACTAGGTAGATATAAAAAGCAGATGCATTGTCCCAAGCTTGAAATAACCTAGTCTGAGCATAAATTAACTAAGATTTAGAGTAAGTTCCAAAAAGGTTAAAATTAACAGTTTGAATTCACAATTCAACTAGTTACACTGTGCTTAGGTTGGCAGCACTAGGCCTACTCTTTCTAAAAAAAGTTATCTACAGATATTAGAAGGAAGACTTAGGCTATTAAAATTATTGAAAACAATATGCTAAATAGCCTATCGCAGTGGAATAAAATAGGAATTATGTTTTGCTATATCCAATTCAAAATAGCCTAAAACAAGAAACATGCAATTAGGCCTATGTTTACCTGCAGAGGAAAAGTCGCACTTTTATTTCCAACATAACCTGAAACAACATGGCTTTGAATTGACAATACTCTTCCTCCAGACATCTCCAAAGAGTTAAAAGTAAACGTGACACGTCTAAATATAATTATAAATAACTTAGTAAAATGGTCTAATGGACAATGAGAAAATAAAAAACTAACTAAGGTAACTACTGATTACTGAACAACGAACAACAGAATTGAATCAGCTGTTTGTTAAAATACAAATGTATATATTAATTATTATAATCTTTATCTTATCACTTCACACTGTTCACTGTTGCCAGATGCTATACACGTAATTTCCCCACCAGATACATAAAAATTCCCCAATATAATGATATTTCCATAAAATTCCCCAATTCAAATTACATAATCGTCTGCAAACATATGAGCGGGGAGT
>JAGFPH010005280.1:46879-60168 GCA_018207615.1 Philaenus spumarius
ACGCCAGATTTCTCGCGAGATCTCGCGTCACGCTTTTGTTTAGACACAAGTCAGATCGTGGAGAGGGAATATTATTAATACATTATTTACATTTATTAGCATAGCAATCAAATTAACACATAAGAATTAGTTAATATAATATAACAGCTGATTTCGCCCATCATCTGTAATTCTTAAACAAAACCCAGCGTAGATTATATTTTGGGGTTATGTTTACAACTTCAACCATTAAAATTTCTTGTGATGTTAATTTTCTTATATATTAGTTATACAACTAATGTAGGCTTCTATAACTATAAGTTATATGGGCTTCTACACGTTATAAGATTTGCTTTGGGGTTATAAACTGTATATAAAACTAACCTTTGATCATCAATATATTCGTTTATACAAATTTAAAGAAGGATACCTACTGTTTAACTTCGCAAACATTCGTACATCTTTGTATAATATATTTGATTATTAATTTCTTTACTGTAATATTAACAACTTCTAAATCATTTGATCTATCAATATGAAATAAAAGGTAACTAAAAGATAATATTTTTACCTTTCTTTAAATATATAATAACGGATATAAATAAACAATTTGAACAAATAGGCCTACAGTTTTATAATCCTTATAATTGTACACATTTACCGAGTTAAAAATCCCCGTAGTCATAGAAGTTATCACTTCCAACGTGTGGTCTTAAGCACACCCAGTTAATTTTTTTGTTACAATAACTGATTATACCGTTAGAACAGTCATCAAGTATAACCAAGAGAGCCGGTAGTCATAGTGGACTAGCTCAAAGGTGGAAACAATTGACGTGAAAGGACCTCAACTCATGGGTAATCCATTAGTTAGAGTAGGAGTGGTGTCAAGTCAGTTTAAAGTTATTGCAAACCCTATGAATAGTATCTGAAACCAACCCTTACTGCAAGAGTAATCAAAATGAGACCGAAAAAAAAACTTTAACTTACTTGATTTTAAAAATATTGCTTTGTCTGAAGTTAACATATCGGCTAAGTGTAAACCCATGAATCATTTCTGGAAATGTAAAGGTGGAAATCATTAACTTCATATCACATGAAGATAGTGATATTTTTATTTTGGATTCTGGTTGTACAACACATCTTGTTAAAAGTGATCTTGAAAAATATATGTTAAATATACAAAAGTTATCAACAGAAATTAATATACATTTTACAAACGGGATGAATTTGAAAGCTGTAAAAAAGGGACGTATTACTGGAAGATGTCAAGGATATAAAATTAATTTGGAAGCTTTAATTGTCGAGGGTATACATCATAATTTATTGTCAATTAAAAAACGAACTAAAAAAAAATGATAATGTCATTAAATTTACAAAGAATGAAGTTAATATTACAGGGGCAAATTTTGAATTAAAATGTAAAAATTTAAATTATTTATATGTAATTAACATAGAAATTAATCGTGATCATAAAATTATTACAATATTGCAGAGGGAAATAATGTAGGCCTAAATAAGGAAAAGGAAGATGATATATGGCATCGAAGATTAGGACATCTTAATCGTAAAAGTATGAAATTATTAAACTTACCAACAAGTCAAGAAAAATGTGCAACTTGTATTGAAGGAAAAACAACAAGATTACCATTTTATAATTGTAAGAAACAATCTAAACAAATTGGTGATTTAATTCACTCAGATGTTAGTGGGCCTGTTAAAACACCCACTCAAGAAGGATATAGATATTTTCAAGTAATTATTGATGATTATTCACATTTTACTGTAGTAAAATTATTAAAATATAAAGATGAAGCAGAAAAAATTTGATAGATTACATTAAAGAAGTTAAAACACAACATGGATTAAAAAAAAAAAACAAATACGTCTTGATAACGGAGGAGGATTTACATCTAATCAAGTCAAACTTTATTGTAAACAAAAAGGAATTATTTTACAATATACTTAAGCTTATACTCCACAGCAAAATGGAACATCGGAAAGAATGAATTGAACATTAATGGACAAAGTAAGAACAAAATGTATAGACACTAATTTATCAAAATATTTATGGGGTGAAGCAAGACGTTGTTCAGCATATGAATTAAACAGATCACCAACAAATGCTAATCAAGGTAAAATACCTACAGAAATTTGGAGCCATAAAAATGATTTATCAAAACTGAGAGTTTTTGGTTGTCAATCATTGGTGTTGAATAATCCTAAACAAAATAAATTAGAGCCTAGAGCCAAGTCGATGAAGATGATTGGTTACCGTCGAAGTGGTTATAGATTATGGGATCCATCAACAAACAAAATAATTACATCAAGAGATGTAATCTTTGATGAAACAAAAACTAAATTAAATAATAGTAATTGTACATCACAAAAAGATGTATACCAAAAAAGAGGAAACAGAAATTGTACATGAAAAGATTGATCAAAATAACACAACAAATGAATATAATGATGAATCAACTACAGAAAATGATATTAATGAAACAGCTATTGAAATGGAAAATAACACAGGAAATGAAGGACAAGAAAAAAATAATCAAGATGAATTTAGTAAAACAAGATCAGCAAGAAGAATTAAAACTCCCAATTGGCAAAACGACTACAAAATTTATACGGCATATTATTGTTCATTAACAGAAAATAAAGATCCTATTACATTTCAAGAAGCATCAAAGGATCCAGATTGGACAGAAGCTTGGGTAAAAACAGATTTACCACCAGAAAAAATTGCTATTGATACAAAATGGGTGTTTCGGACTAAAGAAACTGGAACAAAAAGGCGCATTTAGTTGCATAAGGAATCAAGGTATGAATAACATTTAAATAATCAGTTAAACTTTAAAAAGTTTTAATTGAGGAGGAGTGTTAAGAGGCGTGATAAGATATTTATATATTATATAGATGGCATGTTGTTGCTAAGCAACCAGTTGGTTTAGTTTGTTGTTTTAGTTACTTTGAGAAGAATTTTTTATAAGAGGTTAACCTAGTTTATTGCTTGTTAATTAAATAAAAGGTTAGTTGTTTAAATATAAAAACTATTTATTAATTACTCTTTTTTATAAACATAAAATTTATTTCATATTGATAGATCGAAATAATTTGGAAGTTATTAATATCATAGTAAAGAAATTAATAATCGAATATGTTTATATGTTATACAAAGATGTACGAATGTTTCAGAAGCTAAACGAATATATCTCTTCTTTAAATATTTGTATGAACAAATATATTGATGATAAAAGGTTGTATTTCTATACGGTTTATAAACGCAAAGCAAATATTATAACGTATATTATAGCATTCATTAGTTCTATAACTCACATTAAAATAATAAACTTCACAAGAAATTTTAACGATTGAAGTTGTGTAGGCTACATAACCCCAAACTATAATCTACACTGGGTTTGTGTATTACAGATGATGGGTGAAATCAGTTGTTAGATGTAGGAATGTTTCCGAAGTTAAACAAATAGGTATCTTTTCTTTAAATTTGTATACAAAAATATATTCTGATAAAAGGTTGTATTTATGTATAATTTATAACCTCAAAGCAAATATTATAAAGTATATTATAGCATAAATTAATTAGTTCTTAAGCTCACATTAAAAAAAAAATCAACTTCACAAAACATTACAACGATTGAAGTTGTAAACAAAACCCCAAACTGTAATCTACACTATGTTCGTTTAAGTATTACAGCTGATGGGTGAAATCAGCTGTTATGTTATATGTTACTAACGTACGTACGGACGTACACTCTCTTTTATATTAGTGGATAACTAATTGTACCTGATGTTTGTTATTCTTTACTCGTCTTATAATATTAAACCGTAAAGCAAACATATTTTAAGTATGTTTCTCTAGTTTTCAGTTTATTCAGCAGAACTCAATATAAAGTAAATAACTAAGTTATTTTGTTTACGAAGGCGAAACCGAATCAATTCCACAGACAATGGATACAAATTTATTCTGTCCAGTAATGAATGTTACGGTATTTTATGTGACAACAGAACTTCACAGATTCATCTTTTTTTGCAAAACGTTCCGTTTTAATTTATATTATTTTTCTTTAAGCTTGATAATTGTTTTTTGGTTAAATGTTACAGCACTGAGGCTTGTAAAATGTTTTTGTCATCATGTACAGAAAATGTATCCCTGGAGGGTGGAAATATATTTCAACTCTCAACTTAATATATTAACTTTTAATAAACATGTTTCATTCCTTTTGTAACACTTGTCTAAATCATGTTTTAGGGAGCCCCTCTACTATCTTGCTCATTAAACAATTAAGTTTAGTTCACGTTAATTCAAATTTTTTACGGTTAAAAGGTATTTTAATGCGTTTTAAGGTGTTTTATAAGATTGTCTGTTTAAATACGCTGGGTGGTGAATAACTATAGAAAATCAAACTATATAAGTGATTTTATGAGAGTTATTAAGACATGGCTGTCTGAAGAGATACACCGGATTGGAAGAGTTGCAATTAGGAGAATAAAATTTTTTAAGATTCTTTTTAATTTACAACACAATAAATTTATGCTTCAATACAAAAAGTACTTGGGTTTTGTGGCGCTATCTAAGAACACTACGTCCTTGAACTTAATACAAAATAAAATTTTGCTGAACCAAAAACAATTTTTATTGTGTTCAAATCTATTTAATCGAAATTTGGAAAGGGAAAAGGAATGTTGCAAATAAAAAGACAAGAGAAATATATGTAGGCTCATATAAAACAATAAGAAAAATGTGTTAAAAAAATAAATAATATGACATGAATAAATGGTTATTCGTGTTAGCTGGACTGGATGGCAACGTTATGTCCTCTTCAATAAGCTTCATGTAAGAAAAAGTTATATTTTGAAACCCCTTTAAATCGTAAATTAAAAGTTTTGAAATTAGAAAAATCATAATTAAAAATAACACCGATTCAAATCTTAGGAAGCAATACCCTCTTTTAGTAAGACCTAAATTATACAAAATACAAACTATTTTAGCACAAATAACAAATAAAAAAGTTTTGCTTTTGTTTTTATTCATAAAAAATTGCAAACTTCTCCAGATAATCGCATTTGTAAATGAAACGGTACACAAGTAAGGAAACATAAATTTTCTGATTTTAGCCAATATCGGCTTCAATAGATAAAACTGACAACGCTGAAATTTTTTCTGATCAATTGTACTTCCTAAATCCATGTTTTATTAGTTTCAGTTTTGAAAACTCCTTTCAGTAGAGGTTTTACTTACTGGTACTGTTAACGTGATTCGGATGACCACAGCAAACATATTTTGGTGAATTTAGAGTTTTTTTCTTTTATTGCACTGGAGTGGCTGTTTCACATCGTTAATAAAGTACATTTGGGGCAATTGTTCGTAATCCTTCGTATAGTTCGTAAGGTTACAAGTCGCTGCTCGCACCCGTACGCAGGACTGTTTGTAAATCTTGACATTTTTGTAAGGACCTTTTTTTTGCGTAACTTAACTTAAGAAATTTGCTTAACTTAACTTGTTTATGTCATAGAGGAAACGAAAGTAAAAAAATGTTGATTTTAATATATAAATCTCGAATTCACATTGCTTACTACGGAGTCAATCATTGTGTTAAAAATATCTGTTTTGAACTCAGATGTGAGAATGAATAAGTTTTTTGTCTGTAACATTGTTACTTGCATTGTTTTCTATAGACTAAGTATAATCATCTTATTCAGTGGATCCTTCCAAATAGAATGAAGCCAACTGCAGAGAAGTATTACAAAATAGTCGAACTACGTGCCAAAAACGAACAGTCGCGCGTAGATTTGTTCGACTCAAGGCTTCTATGCTTAAAACTTGATATAAGATAAGATAGTCAGTATATTCACATAAATATACCAATCAATCTGAATTGATATTTATAAAAAAAGCTGAATCGAGGCGCAAAGGCAGCACGTCCCGTGATTCTGTAGGCGGTGGCGCTCGTCTCCCCATGCCTTGCGCCGCTTCTGCTATTAGAGTAAGTTTTTATCTTAACTCAGTAAATTAAATCAAATAGTTAAGCCATAAAGTATAACTAAACAACTGATCGAAGGATTTACATAAGCATTTGACAATGTTTAACTTCCTACTTCAGGGAGATCAATCAAGCAGAAAAGGACAACATTCCCAGACGCAACTATGATTCCAGGACTTTCACTCAAGGATGATCAACCGGAGCCATATTCATTTGGAAACTGCTTAAGGTGCCCAGTGAAAATTGGATAAACGAAATATATTTACATTTAAAATTACTGTAAGTTTATAGGAAAATTGTTAAAACTTAAATTGAATTTTTAATAAAGTCATAAATTTCGCTTTGTTTATCGGTAATTTCAACTTAAAATGTTATAATTCATCGGGGTAAATATCAAAGCATTTGAATTAAAAACAAGATAAGGGTTTGTATATTAATTACTAGATTTGCCAATAAAAGGATTTTGCGTTAATATAATTTAATAACGATGAAATTTATTATTTAAAATAAATAAATAAATCTCAGTCTCGACTACCTTATTTTATATATACATTTTCCTATGTATGTTTTCGTGTTTTGTTAAATATTAAGTGCTTATTTACTAATAAATATTAAAATCATTTTTGTAAAGTAATAGAATTAAAAACAAAAACAATCTCTTCCAAACTACATATTACGAGGTAAGATTAATAAACATAAAAAGTGAACTAGCAACAAGAAATCAAACAAAACATGAAAAAGCAATTTTTTAATTCGTGTACAATTTTAATAGTCCAGTCCGTAATAGGAGTCATTATATTTCCTTAAACTGTGATAAGTCGAGCAGAGACGGACTGTTTAAAAGAGTAAAGTTGACTAGAAAACTATGTCTTTATTTGACTATACTATCAGGAGCAATGTTATAGAAACTGGAACGAAATTAAATATATGCTTACATTTTTGTAAGATCTCTCATATTCTAAAGAATATTACAGCACACAAAATTGCTTTCAATGCTGAATACATTATTATCTTTACTAAAACAAGTTTAAAACTTTTACGTAATAAGGGGAGATCAAATAAGTTAATTTCAAACTTCAAATATGTAATTTGACAGTACAAGTTTGTGCCTGCGGTCAGAAGATAACTCTTATTATTTGATGAATCTATCAGCGCTTTAGATGACAACATTACACAAGTTTAACTGTTAAAAGTTATATTAAAAACATCGCATCAAAACTTGTTAATGAAACAAATACAGTAGGTTTACTGGTTTTAGCAAACCTCAATAATTTTAGCAAACATTGTTAACATTGCTTTGATAAAGTTTTATTTTCTTATGCATCGTGCTTAATTTAACTTAGTTTTGTGTTGTTGTTGTTTGTGAACAAGCTTTAAATTACGAGCTAAGTTAGAAATAAAGTATTATCTACTGCCTCCACACACAACCTCTCACTGTAAAATGAACGCTTTAATTATATTTTGATAGTTTAAAGGTAAATAAATGTCACATATTATGTTTGTTTAAAGCCGTAAGTCCCGTTTTAATCATACAATCAATATTCATGAAATAGGCTAACACATTTATTAATATAAAAGCCAAACTCGTATAGTAGGCCCTAATGCAATTACTTTGTCATTCAAATTAAAATTCCAAACTCGAACATTATAGATAATTATGGATCTTGACTTAACGAAAAAATATGGTAATAAGCTAGCTTGGGCCATCATAGCTCATTTAAAGCTTTTATTTGTGGCATTTCAATCTAGGTTCTATGACCTATTCAATATAAATATTGGTTGAACATGCTTTGATAACATAACCTGTCCCTGTGTAGTCGTTAACAAAATTAACAAATTTGTAATTTTCGTAAAACAATCTAATATCCGGTTAGTTATACAAGTGACCAATCATATTCAGGTCTGCTTGTAACCATTTGATGTTCAAGATTAATTCCTATTGTGAAAGTAAAATAACTAGTAGCCTACTAATAAAAGGTAAAATACTGCAATATCAAAATAAAATATAATTCCATTAAAAGAAATGACAAATAACAATTCTACGTGTAGCAGAACAAAAGGAACTAAAATGTCAAACGTTATCAACTGAAAGTAATTCAATTTTCGCACTTCAGAAAGTAAGCACTCGAACCTGGGGAATTGGAGCTTTCTCCTTTTCTGTAAAGGCTTGGTAGTAAATGTTTTGCCAAAGAAAGTCTCATTTAAACATATTGCTTAGTGACGGGGAAGAATGTATAAAATGGAAATATTCTTTGTGTAAATTAAACTTTAAAACAAACCGTTACAAACCCTTCTCAGCATTGTTTTTTTAGTAGTTCGTCAGAGTAAAGTTCTGAAGCCAAGCCATTTCGGTGAGTGTGCAAGCATATTTACAAAAATTCGCCAAATATAGTAATTATAAACCAATCCAAAAGTGTTCCGTAGGTGTTTAGTAGAAAAAAGTTCAAAGAATTTATATATGCCAGTCAAAAAATGATAGACGTAAAATTTACAATGTTATTAGTTCAAGAAACAAAAAAATGTTCAGTTACGAAAGGCAAAAGTTCAACTTTAAACCTACATAAAAAGTAGTAAACATTTTTTGTAATTTTTCATAAATGTAAAAAGTTTCGTAATTTAGTTCCAAATAGAACTGTATAAAAATATTAATCAATTTCAAATTTATTATTTTTAAAACGCCAGTTTTTATGCTCCTCCTATAAGGCTCCCAACAAAACTATGTCAAGTTTGAAACGTAATTTAGGAATATATGCTTTGCCCAAAAACGAAATATTGTTATAACAAAGTGTAGGGAATAAATCAAAGAATTGAACTGTATACTTGTAAATTATTTTTCATAAAAGTGTTGGACTTAGAATTATTTGAATTACAAAAGTGAGGACAAAATATAGAAACCTATCGTTGATGCTTGGAATACAAGCACAAGGGCTACTCGGCTATACGCTGCAGACGATTTGAATTTACAGCCTAGCTTTGAGAACGTTATAACCATGACTTTCCCACGGTCGTAGACAACAAGCCGTTAGAGAAAAACATATTTGATTTACACGAAATGGTAGCTTGATGTATCCTCTGTACAAACACATAAAACTATTTCTAAAAATAGAATTAGATTACTCACATATCACGTGTTATAAAGAAGGCTGTTTATTGGTTGGAAAACTAACCAATTGCAAGGGTCTACAAAACGCCCCATTACTTTACAACTGTTTGACCGATTTTTGATTGGAAGGCAGTTTTTGATAGTGGAATGTGTGACGAATCCAACGGTATATAGGTTTAATACAGAAAAAATACTGGGGGAAAAATATCTTGGTTACATTCAGTGTTCCTCTTATAATATTAGAAGAACAGTAGCTTTTACTCTACAACCACACCAGGTGTGTATAGGCTACTAACGTATGAATTTCTCCTACTGCATGTAGTACAACCCGTAATTAACAACAACATTTTATTAAGAGAATGTATGCTTCAAAAAAATCAAGAAAATTTGTTGAACTCAACGGGTGCTTTGTTATTTAATATATGTTACAATAACATTAACATCTAAAATGCTGTTAGTATTTATCATTAAAGGCAGATTAATAATAAAAAAATTATACTAAAATAATTTCATTATTTAAGAAGTAGTTAGTAGTCAAATATAATAAATATTAATAATGAAAAAAAATGTTAATACATAAAATGAAATATTTAAACTAAAATTTACTTCCACAATTTGAATTGAAATCATACTAATAATGTTGTTTTTATTTCAATTTAACTTTATATTTTTAGAAACACAATAATGTTTTACTTGAATAACCGATGGTAGTGAAGTAAGAAAACAAGTTTTGTTAAAATGTAAAAAATGAATAAGATTTAAAACAGTGGTTCAGGCTCTGTGCTCCCATTTGAATACTGATTTGAGGACACCCCTTCACCAATACCACTACCATATGTGGTTAATATAAGTAATACAATCGGAATTTGAAACTGAAGCTGGTTAGGATAGCTGAAGCTGGTTAAATTGAAATATATATAATTTCACACACAAAATGTAATATTACTGCACATAACTTTATTTTGAAGATATTATTATTATTAGGTTTGCTTGTAATGCTTGTAATTTTCACTACGTTAATGAGAGGGCTGGTACAAAATTGAATAAACTATAATATTACTTTTTTATTTTATTTTTTAATACACTCACGCCTCCCTTGAAACTCTTCTATACCCCTCATGTTAAAAACCCCCGATTTAAAATATCAGATACTATTTTTTTAAATAAACATTACACTTTAGTGGTACGATTCGTTACAAGTATATACATGTAGGCTCACATATTTATTTTGTGTCTTTCATGTAAGTAAAACACATTTATTATTCTTTTTAATAATTATTTATATTGAAATAGTTTTGTTAAATTTAATAATACAAAGAAAATCACATTTTAAATAATATATACCTAATCATTAAATATATATTTTTTATTTTGAAGGCGAAAACCCTGGGTGGTTATCATCGCCTTAAATATATCTAACCAGTTATAAGAATAATAATCAATAACAGAATAAAAAAAGCTATCATAAAGGGATCATTTTGTTTACATTATGTTTTGAGCTTTAACAAGAAAAGGAAATGCGTTGATGTTACTGTAAATGTATTATTAAAATACAATCACCACTAACCAAGGGGATCCTTATTTGTTTAAAATTTAAAATTGAACAATCAAATTATTAAATGTAAAGACAATATTAAGCTAAATTGCATCTATTCCTTGTGTAGAAGGTTAGTTGTTGGTAGAGAAAAGCAAAATTCATAAAATGTGCAACAAATTTACTTATTTTATGTATGACGCAACTTTGAACCTATATCCAAAATTGGAAATTTTGGCGACTACTAAAACTTGTTTAATATAGACCCCTATCATGTGACACTTAATTTTGAAGGTACGTATGATAAAAATACGAACAACGAAACTAGAGGTTGTTTATCTGAACCCTACTAAAAAATAATAACACAAGAAATACAATTCTTGAGAAATCCTAACTAATAGAACTTCATTCCCAAGTGGTCTCTGACCAGTCTGAACTGTTTTGGTCCTTAAATCTTATCAGTGGTTGAGTAGTTTTCATAAAAATATCAATATCTTGAAATTATTGACCTGAGTAACATTTTCCTCCTACTTTATCATGGAGTTAAGTGAGCATTACCGAATAACAGTGTTAATAATGCGTGGTTACGGTGATCGACTTCGATCATACAATAGAATGACAAATTTATCCTATGGTTCGTTTCCCGATCGACACCATAAAACACAATTAATCGTTTTGAAGAAACAGGATCTGTTAAGAATCATCTAAGATCAGGAAAGATCAGCAACAACCGAGGAACATTGTATATATGTTGCGCAGTCCGTTGTTGAAAACCCACATGTGTCAACTACTTCTGTGTCTAGACAATCAGAGGTTTCTCATACATTATTGTGTAAGATTTTACATCACCATAAATACAAACCATACAGAATTCACCATGTCCATAAGTTGAACGAAGATGACTTCTCGATCTCAGAGTAACGTTTTGCGATGAAATGATGAGTAAAATTGATAACAGGTCAATTACATTACATGGTATTGTATTCAGTCACGTACAACTTGTATGGTTAACGGGGAAGTTAGTGGACATAATTTGCTTTTGTGGTGTGAAATCAACCCTTACTGGATGCGAGAACAACACACTCAACATACTAAAAAATGATTGTGTATGATTGGAGAACGAGTTACTGGACCATTCTTCATTTAAGGAAACCTTTCTGCTTTGTTCCAACAACAGATTATTCCAACTATCCTGGCACCTACAAATGATTTTTAACAAGTTTGGTTCCAACAAGACGGAGCTACTCCACAAGTCCGCCAGTATTTGGATATTTTTTTTTCTAAATCGACGGATAAGTAGACATGAATTTATTGAATGGCATGTCAGATCACTGGACTTGTCACCAATGGACCACTTCGTATGGAGTCACGTCAAAGACAGAGTCAAAACAAAACCACAGGACATTGATGATGCCAGAAATGGAATTGTACAGGAAACCCAAAGCATTCCTCTATAGTTCATTCACCGAGAGTTTAAAGTGAAGCACCACCTTACAATGGTTGACGTTATGGATTTGGGCCAATGAGGAAAACGAACATCACGTGTGGGACGGCCGACTCTGCGTATGATTCACAGTAGTTCTTAGTAAACAAGCTTTCTCTCCACTAGCCCACCCTACCGTTCACGTTCGTCCCTGAGATAGGTCCGCGTGTGACACAGTCAGCCCGGCCCATAAATATTGTAGGGGGAGGTGCTTCACTTTAAACTCTCGGTGAATGAGGTATAGAGGCATTGCAGCGAGCAATATTAAATTTTGTTACACCATACTGTCAAGTCGTTGAGTGGAAGAAATTTCAGGATTTCCTGTGAATGTTATGTTGGCATGTTATTTGAACGAGACGGCTTCAAAATATTAGTAAATGTACACAGAGGTGTTTGTTTAGTTACAGTCTAATAAAATGCAATTTTATCATTTTTGTTTTGGTTTATTGACCACCAATTTAAGTTGAGTTAAGATACAGACCACTAGTTTGTGTTTCAAGTTTTTTTAAATTATTTTTTCCTTTAAATTGGATGGTCACACAAAATTTGAGCAGCTCCGAAAGTTTTAAATTTTGGATATATGGGCAAAGTTGCCTGATAAATTCCAAAGTACATTGGTATGCCTTATGAATTTGGGGTTTCACTACCGACTTACTAAACAGTTAGAGGTTGTCTTCCGACTTTTAACCTATCCTGTAGTTATATAGTAGTACTTTTCTATTTAAGTGTTAGAAATGCGTTCTTATATTATATTTCATTTAAATAACCTTACTCAGTTTAATTTAATTGATGTTACAATAATACAATTATGGACATATTATTTTTGTTGTTGTTATTAATCGATTTGGTAGTTTATCTATTCTTAATTTAATTGTTGATTTATATAATTATAATATATTAAGTAAACTTAAACTTCAATCTTTGGGATTGTATATAAACTGTTTATAAAAGGAGCTAGTCAGTAGTTGATAAATATTGTCTTGGGCACTTTATTATAATATTGGACCACATACATTGTTAATAGCATTAGAATTACATATTATATTTTATATGTGTTATTTATTTATTCCGATCTGTAGTCTCTAGTTTTTCTTTACATTATTTAAGTGGCTTCATGTTTCACTGCCTAACTAAAATAATTTACACTGCCTAACTAAAATAATTTACACTAATACACTGCCTAACTAA
>JAGFPH010005280.1:68439-100212 GCA_018207615.1 Philaenus spumarius
AAGTCCTCGATCTGTACGTACCGTAACACTGGGTTCAGGTTTCGTCGTCGCCTTTGACTGGTTCCCACGATCATTGTATTATTTATTCCCGATATAGTTATGTTTATTGGTTTATTGAGTCACAGAATAACGTATTTATATCACGACTTTAATAAAATTAAACATTGTTATCTTTGATTGCCATACTGGACTGGTTATATTAATTAGCTATGTTAGCTTATTTCAAAACTTTCAACAACCCAATAACCTGATTCAATCAAGGACTGTAAGTTAATCCTTAATAACCCAGAAAAGACAAATAAAGTGATTAATCCTTCCGCCCTTAAATTAAGATCATTACCAAAGTTACACAAACCAGACACCCAATAAGGCCATTATTTAATTTTACAAACGCGTCTACCTACAAACTTTCCAAACTACTAGACCAAATAAGTAGAGAAAAGATAACCATCACCGCAAAAGACAAAACCATTCTTTAAAAGAACCGCTTAGACTTCGTAAACAAAATACTGTATTTGGAAATAAACGACAACGAAAATATCGTATCATTCGACATCGAAAACCAATACACCAATATCCCAGTTTTAGAAACTATCCATAACTCAAAAGAAAATCTTGATAATAATAAAATAATGGACACAGATACTTCAAACGAACTCGTACAGATATGAATAGTTTGATTGCAATGATAATAATGTTTGCAATGTTTGTACTAATGAAATAAACATAATAGAACAAATAGCCATCTCAAACGGATACAACCATAATATGATAGGTACAATTTATAAAAAAAATAGGAAAATAAAAAACCAACAAAGTTAAGTAAATCGGAATAGATTACCATAGTTTATTAGACAACGTGGCAGCGAGAATTTTCAAAAAAGGGGCTAAACACTTGCTTGTAGAATCACAAATAATTTAGGTCAAGCAGTACGGGCACATTAAAAGCACACAAAAAATTAACGACGCAAGTGGTATTTATAAAATTAACTGTGACCACTGTAACAAGCATTACATAGGCCAAACAGGTTGATCCTTAAAAACAAGGTTTAAAGAGCATATCCCAAATAAGAATGTCAGCAACAAAAATAAACCCTCAAAATTTTAAGAAAGGTTGATAGAAACAGGTCGCAGTTACATCAATATAGAAAAGAGTTTAGACATCTTATATCAATGCTCAAAAAGCCCAATAATGAAAGTTTTGGATGATTTACAAATATATAAAAACACGAAAACCGATCCTACTTCTTTACTAAACGGAAAAAAAAAACAATTTTTGACAGGATCATACTGATAGAAAAAATTCATCGCACCCACCTAACCGTCTGGACTGAAAAGATAAAAAACAGTATTCGTCCAGTCACTTAAGCCAAAAACGAGGGTCAACCTCGGAATGAGAGATAATAAACTGTAAACTCATTTAAACTTTTATTTTGACATTCTAGAAATTGTCTCAAAAGTCTCATAAAATCGAGTGACTGCGTCTTAAAGATATTCAAGGTCAAATTTCACAAAAATCAGTTTTTCGCAAATATCTCGCTTTCCTTGGTTTCAATGCTATTTGCATCTATTATACAAATTGTAGAAGACAAAATACCCTACAAATTTCGTAAAATTTTTTTTATTATACGATTAACCGTTTTTGAGATAGAGTGCGGAGAGCGTGTGGCGCTTACTTATACATACTGTAGTATAATGCAAGGTCAACCGTGAGTCCCAGCAAATAAAACGTAGTATAAAGTTAATACATCTTTAAAACATCCATGATTATGATAAATTTGCATTGTTTATTAATTAATGCACAATATTTATACACATTTTTCATTTATCGAACATATATTCATTTAATGATTTTTGTGACCCTTGACCTTGAATATCTTAAGACGCTGACACAAGATTTTATGAGACTTTTGAGACAACTTCTGGAATGCCAAAATAAAGGTTTATTATACGAGTTTAAAGCTTATTATATCTCATATCGAGGTGAAACCCTTAATATGACCGGACTATATCGTTCTAGAAACGGACCCGACAAAGAGTCGCATAACCAACTAAGATACTCTAAAGTTATGTGTAGTGCTGTAAATTTGTTATTGTAAATTTGATGTGTATATGCTTCATTTCGACCACCAATTGACGCGCACAAACCAATGAAAGATAAACAATTTCAAATTAGTTTTGATAATGGCTGACAAATGGCGAAACGGCGTAACCTACCAGAGAAAAAAAGGACTGTGAGAAGTAAGTTGTAAAACAAGCTACGTAGTTAATTGTAAACATAGATAAATATGTTATTAATAAATAATTATGCCAAAAGTATCTACAACAAGATAAATGGACCCACATAATTAGCTCTATGTTTGATATTTACAATTACTGTAGACTAAATGACAACGCATGATTTGTTCCTAAATAAAATTTGTTGAACATAGTTTTAATAAAAGTTCTAAAAAAAGTCGATAAATTCATATACTTGGAAAACTGTTTTTAGCTCAACTATTCAAATAGTAGTTTCGGAATATATATATGTAATATTATTTTTATTTCACGTACTGTTAGGAGTAAACAATAACTAGTACCCTTATTACCCGGGTTCTAACTCTAAGTTAATATGTTAATAGCAAATTGACAGATCAATAATAACAATCCAGTGGTTCAGTGGCAATACTTATTTCTCTATATTTACCCATACAATACAATAATACAAATATATATATGGTTTGATACATTAGCCTTTACTTATGCCCTACATACATTTCCTTTACTAGATACTACTTTCGTATGACAGACTGAAACAAGAACTCGGTAAACAAAGCTACTGAATTTACTTTAATTAAACTTTCCCGTTAAACTTGTGACTCCAAACTCAATGTGATATCGAAAGACTAAAATTAATATTCTGTGACTCACTCAAATCTCGTTTTACTGCAGAACCGGTTTCGTCCTTCAATCTCGTGTAGACTTCTCGTAGTGATGACTTGTCTCTTGCTGTCCAGCTTCCAACCCTTAGCTTCTCAACACAATACTTGGCCAAGTCCCGGCCAAATGTCCCAAGCTAACTGGCCTAGCTTTCCGGCCCCACACTTTATCAGCCTGGCCCCGAATCTAGATTAGGGTTATGCTTGTATAACCCATCTAACTTACGTGATGACAAACTACACTGTTTTTACGTGCAACACAAAAACACTTCCGCCAAGCTCATCCTTCCTTATTTATGTTTCCTTGTTTACCTCCATCTGTCTTACGCAAAGACATCTTTACACTAAACATACTAACTCTAATACTGAATATAACTAATATATATCTTTTACTACACGCCCTATCAATTCGTAACAGTACACAAATTACAACGAAATTTGTAAATTAAATTATTGTAAGTTAAATGAAAGCAAAAGGTGTGGTTCCTAAAATAAAATGATTGAAAACAGGTTTAGAAGCATTGGTCTCGACGAAAAGAATATGTCAATAAATATATATAATTGAAAAATTGTTTTGAACATAAGTAGTGCAATAGTAGTTTGCTAATATATATATAATGTTATTTTATTTTCAAGAAATCAGCAATAATAAAATTTTTGAAATACAGTAATTAATTGTAAAGTTATAAATAGATAGTTATACATTTATAAATTTAAAATTATTTGAAACATTATGTATTCAGGTACAAAATAAACCATCTTTATTTTATTTTTGCAATAGGTAAAATTGAGAATCTAAATCGAGTTCACTTCCTTTTGTAGACAAAGACAAATAAAACCAAGGAATTATGTTGAGGTAAGGACTAATAGCTTCGATTATTAGTTTTTAAAATTAGTTAAACAGTTTGAAACTTGTATGAGCTATTTCAGTTTCAGCTATTCGTTTGTAAGAAACTTTACACTAATTTTTATGGAAATTATTCCGTATGAATAAAATAAGTAAGCTTTTTGTATGTGGTATTGAATATGTTATTTTTATTTTGTTAAAAAGGGGTAGTCTGTTAATGAACAGATACAATTGACTAAAAGCGATTTTTGTAAGATCTTTAGTGCTTTTAAGATTATTTAAGATCATTCACACAAAACAAATGTATATACTATACCGTATTCAGCTAGGTCAACCAAATACCTGGTAATTTAAAATGTGTGAGCAAGTTACGTATATTTTCACTGTTAAAATTTTAATTAATTTGTTAACTGTACAAACGAAAATCTCAAGTTGTAAAAGCATGTACACTATATTATAAATAACAAATCATTGCTAGGTCAACCCTTGTAGGTGATTAAACGCAAATCATTCCTCTTTATATGAACACACGCGCTATTGCAATGTGTACTTTTCACTGCCTTATTGATGTTGTTACAGCCTTATGTATTCTTTTCCCCCTGATTAAATAGCGCAAAAGAAATTTAAAAACAAATACGTGGAAAGTTGATGAGTTTATCAATATTTTTGTTCACACATGTTATAGAAATAACAATTTGAAATGCCTAATTACCGAAGCGAACCTTTTTGAACTAGGCCTATTCTATAAACTTAAAAAAAATATATAAATATAATTACTAGCCTCCTTTTGGTAACAATTGATTTTATGGTGTGGAATGTAAATTATTAACACTCTATACGAAGTGTTGATAGGTTCAACCTCAAAACATTAAGTTTCGCTCTATACGGAAAGCACACGAACCTTCTAAAGGGAAATAATATTTATTTGATGATTTTATCTGGAGAGATAGTAGGGATCTCTACCTCTGATATATGAACGTACTCTATCCCAAATAATTATAAGTTGTACGAATATTGTATTCGCAATATCCTTACAGAAATTGTTTCTGTTTAAGTTCAATGATTAACATGTGTTTACGTTTATAACTTAAAGATTGTTTATTGGCAAATAGGGCAAAAATATTTAGAACAATTTTCGTTCAGCTCGGCAGTTGTAATTTATATTGCCTTTACAATTCACATTTGCTGTAGTTAGAAATATTATGAAGACTTAGTTATCGGCTACCTGACAGATAAATGCTAATGAACCTTTTCATAAAAAAAAAATATATGAAATGCTTGTAATACAGTTTTTTGAATTGATCTGTCCGAATCATTACCTTAGTCAGGATAGTGCGGGAATTATTAGTAATGGAGGAAAAGCAGTTAATTTCTTCAGTAAAAAGATAACTTATAAAAGCGCATTAACAGTCATGGAGTCTCAGAATGTAAAAAAAATTGGGTGTGCGTCGGACCACACGGTGGAAGTTATACTTCAACGAATATAAGAAACCTACTGATGCTATCCGGCAACCACAATCATATACACAGGTCTGGACATGGGCAGTGGAGGGGGTAAATCTTATTGAAGCCGGGATTAGTAATTCCTAGCTTAGCCACCAGCGGCGCTGCAAGACAGTAGTGTCGTCGAAATGAATCAGTGTATGTATATATTGTGGATTCGGTGACCCTACTGTCGATTAATCGATAGTTCTTAAAAATTTGTTCTTACTTTTCAGCGTGACGCGGTTTCTCGACCAACATCCCATCCCAAAGTGTCTAACGGGCGCAAAGAAGTATAACTTCAAAAAAAAAACACTTTAAGTTGTGAAGTACAAAAAAAAAGAATGTAGGAAGGATGTAGCTTGGTTTAGAGTAAGTAGGTTTGGTCCATACTTTACAATATACATTCTTGTACCAAGTAATATACCAAGTTTTGATCATATAGGAAGAATCATATGAGAAATAAACGGTACCAGGAACTGGCACATACTTTCTCACAAACATATTTAAATTACTAAACAGATTCAATGTGACTTCATAATTGTAGGTGGGGGTAGGAGAGGTTATTTATTAAAGTAGGAGATTAACTATTAAATATTATTATTATTATTATCTAGATGGAAAACTATTCGATCGATTTCGAACAAATTTGCAACAAACACGTCAATTAGGCCTGTATAAATGCACGAAGAAAGGTTTTGAAGTTTTTTGAAAAACAACCAACTTTATGGCCCAAAACCCCCAAAAATCTGTTATTATTATTATTAGCTAAACAAGAATTTTTAGAAAGATGCTGTTTTTTGAATATGGTGGGGTACATTAAAGGCTACAAATAAGCGAAATTTTATCAAAATCGTTATAGCCGTTTTTTTATAAAAAAATAATAACTGATTTTTTTGGGTTTTTTCGCCAAAAAAGGGGTTGTTTTTCAAAAATGTTCAAACCCGTTTTTCGTGCATCCATACAGGCCTACTTGACATGTCTGGTGCAAATTTGTTTGAAATCGATCGAATAGTTTTCGCTCTAGCTTTGTATACATACAGACATACAGACATATTTGTAAAAATATACTCATACAGACAGACATTTTGTAAAAACCACTTTCTTGGACTCAGGAGGTCCCAAAACGGATATTTCCATAAAAATCCCAACATCGATTTTTTTGCGATCACTATTGTTTCTCTGTACTATACTTTCTCTATCACTATACTTTCTCTGTATAGGGAGAAAGTAAAATTGATGTCGACTTGCAAAAACGTCCTAGAAAATTATGCAGAGTTAAGAAAAAAAATTTCGAGATAAAAGAGTTCTGTTTTTTATAA
Organism: Philaenus spumarius; assembly: GCA_018207615.1. NCBI lineage: Eukaryota > Metazoa > Arthropoda > Insecta > Hemiptera > Aphrophoridae > Philaenus > Philaenus spumarius. The sequence goes on from JAGFPH010005280.1 coordinate 75,009, forward strand.
GAGGAAAAATGATATATTTGTCTTTAATTTGTTAACTAGGGTCTTTTTGGTTCCTGATAGGTTAGCTGAAACATTCTTCTGCTATCATAGGATAATGAATTGGTAAATCGTATTCTAACATTGATATTATTTACACTTACGGTTCACTATGCAACGGTGAAATATTTACACCAATTCTTCAAATTCGGTGACATTCTTTATTAAAATGGTTGTACTAGTTATATAATAATGAGACAAAGATTTAAATTATATCCTAAAAAATATAATCTGTTATCATATTTTGTAAAATGATGATTTGGTAATTATAACATATTTTAGGCAAAAATCATTAACGGAATATCCTTGTCTTAATGGAAGTTTTTTTAACTAGACAATCATTCTTATTTGAACAGGGCACTTGGTTTTGGAATACGGTACGCTACCCATTAGCAACAATGCTACCTTTAATGAATTTAAGATGACCGATTATTCTTTGAACTGGTTATTTCCTGATTTCTATGCATGCTATAGTTTATGCAATAACATAGTCTTAAACATAATCACATGCCGTTTTACTACATGACTATGCTGAAATTATAATTTTAAATGTTAATTACAAATAATAAATCAGGTAATAGATTTAGCTATGTTATAAAAATGCAATATTTTCAAAAGCTCTGTTATTGACATTTTCTTTATAAAAATCTATTTTATACTTCACAATAAAGAACCGGATGGAAGGAAAAACCAGCTGTACGTAACAAGCTGTCAATTTTCACACTTTAGAAAATAAGTCTTGTCGGCCGAGGAAATTGGGATCTTCCGTTCTTTTACAAAGGAAGAGGGTAAGTGCTTTGTCAAAGCTGGATCACTCAGCAAATTGCTTTGGTGTAAGAGAGGGTGGTGTTATTTATTTGGTGAATAGGAAAATGCTCAGTGTGCCAATTAAATTTCACCATTTTAATTGTGTTTCAGTAGGGAAGTAAAATTTGTGAAATGTCCTTTAGCATTGTATCATACCGAAATATTTGTATTATTGCCAATTTCTTCGCTGGACTTATTTGTTAAATATAAAGTACGAATTAAAAAGAGTTGTTCATAGTATAAATGCAGTTTGCCAGCAATATTGGCTTATTGAAATGGATAAATTTTAAAAAATAGTTAAATATCTTGTTTCTGGTTGTTTAAAATAATAAATACAGGTAGACTAATACAGATCATGTATTTGATTCTATGTAAAATAAATAAATGGAAAACTGGTACAATAATTATGTAGGTAAATCAATTATATATCTGATTATGTACAACAGCTGTTGCAGTGAAAAACGTGTGATTAGTAAAAACTAATTATTAAAATTAATTGTTTATCCGGAATTGGAAATATAACTGCTAAGTGCTAATCACAGTCATCATAGGACCAAAGTATGTTAAAGTATGTTGCTTCATAGGACCAATTAAATGGAGCAAATAAATATATTCTACAATAAAAAATATTTGTGTAAATTATCAAGTACAGCAACTTTAATCGATAAAATTAAAAAAACCTTTGTAGTATTTATCGAGTTATACAGGGGCGATCATTACCCCAAGTTTAATGACTCGGTCCCTAGACAATTTGTAATAACCCCCCAAAAAAGGTAATTAAAATAAAAACAAAATGTTATTGAAACACGATTTTAGTACCGTTCAAAATATAATAAAATGAAGCTAAAATCAGAGCAATTTACTGGTAAATTTTCTATTTGAAACTGAAAATAAGAAATTTGTTTCCAACCACAAAAACACATAAAAACTAATTGTTATCTTGGAAATTGACTGATTGCAATTTTCCAATAGTTGTGATCAATGAACAAACAACTTAACTAACTAGTCATACACAAATATATTGAGTCCAGTCTTTCTGAAAAGGTGCTTTTCCACTCAATGAGGCGTACAAACAAAAGATAATGATTAAAGAATAAATTTACTTCCCTTATTGTGGCCTGGTTATAGCGAAAATTGGAAAGCTGGTTTTCAGCGTTTTGCAAGCTTTTTTTTAAAAATAATTCGCCAAAAATAATAATTTTATCCCAATCCAAAAGTGTTCTGCACCTTTTTTTTGTAGAGAATGGTTCAAAGAATTCATATATGCAATTACAAAACTTATTGATGTTACATTGTAAAAATTATTAGCTCAAGAAACAAAAAATGTTCAGTTACGAAAGGCAAAAGTTCAACTTTAGGCCTACATAACAAGTAGTAAACATTTTTTGTAATTTTTTTCATGAGCATAAAAAAGTTTCGTAATTTAGTTCTAAATAGAACTGTATAAAAACGTGTATAAATTTCAAATTTGTTATTTCGAAAACACCAGTTTTTATGTTCCAACTACTCGACTGCTAACGAAACTAGGCCTAGTTTGAAACGTAATTTACTAATATATGCTTTGCCCAAAAATGAAATATTATTACAACGAAGTGTAGAGAATAAATCGAAGAAAAGAACTGTATGTCTTTTCTTAGTTCACAAAAGTGTTTGAGTTATATTTATTTGAATAACAAAATGACATCAATCTAATGAAACTTCGCCGGCGAAATAGACGGGCAGGAAGAATCATTTGAATAACGTGGGAACGAGATGCGGTGGACGATCTCACCAGACTGCTCTAATTGTGTACTTTCCACTGCTGTATAGACAAACAAATTACCGATTATATCTAGTTTACTTCACACCTTTCTCTACAAAATGGTATAAAGAAGTATGTGCATCCCTGATATCGACTTAAGTCCGATTTCTCTCCGATTTCTAATCGACTGAGTCGATATCCGGGAGTCGTACGATGCGCATCTACTTATTGTGTTTTTTAAATGTGTTGTGTGTTATGTGTTTGTGTATGTGTATTTAATGTTTTGACGAACTCCATGTATAGAGGGACTTTCTGATGATGAGATACATTCTCGAAACGCGTCAAAAACTTTAAACAAGTTTTAAACAAAGAGGTTCACTGTCGGAAAATAAAAGGTATTGTACTTTATTATATATATTAGTGACCTGGATACTGGAAAAATGAATTTTGTAAATATTATTTGCAATAGAATATGAATTATGTTTCACTACAATACGAAATTTATTTTACAATGTCCGTGTACAAAGTTTATTATTCAGTTGATCAGAAAAACATAGTATGAATTCCATGCACTACCTGTTAACTGCTGATGTGGCATAAAATATATAATCAATTAATAGACTAGAAATATTAATCATTAATCATATTTACAGTGAACATGTTATATAGCTTGCAACAAAGAATATGCTGAAGTCAGGATTTATGTTATCAAGGGTAGGGGACACTGCTAGAATAATATTTGTCAGAATAATATTAGTCTTTGAGCAACCTTTTCACTCTGTGGGGGAGGTGGTTTGCTTTTACATCCAGCTAGTAGTTTTAGAGATAAAAAACAGTGAGTGTATCGCGTGTTTTGGGTTTAATAAATGTATTAAACTAATCTACTGGCTATTGATTCTGCAAACTTGGCCATCTTACTGGTGGAATTCATGTGGCAGTTTTTGGACATCTTGACGTAGATTGCGATATTTAAACATAAGTTAGATTTCTGCAAGGTTGGAATTTGTATATTCAAATAATGAAAACTTCATACCCTGTGATATCATTTACGGTTTAAAGAAAATGTTGTAATTATAAACACATATTTATTGTAAGATACTCTACCTTATTTACTGTAATTAACAAAAGGAATACCCATTACTTAGATACTGAACAGATTAAATTATTCATCTAATGTAATGTCTCTTATCTGGTTTCCAAATCTGAATAAACCTCCGTAGAAAATATATTAATTTTAATTTTCATTGTTTACCTAATACAATACAGAAAGTAATATAAACGAATAAACAATAATTATTAAATCAATGATTCAAACAATCTATTTAAAACTATACATTTCGTTAAATATAAAGTTAAATTATATCTTGAACAGATATAAACAGTATGAGGTAAGTAAATACTTTTGTAAAATAGGAGTAAAACATTGTTACGAGATTTTATGGGTATTGATATCAAAGAATGTTTCCAACCTGTCAGCTTTTGTCATTATAGTAATGAAATTAATCAACGGAATGTCGGCGCAAGGTTTTGTCTTTTGTTGATTGTTATCTTCTCATAATTGTAATGGCATCTCGTTTGCACTAACTCATTACTTTTCTATGCATATCACTGCTGGTGGAAGCATACATGCTAAAACTGGCCTGTATGTTCCGTGAAATGTTATTTCTGTTATAAGTACGTGATATTTTATTTGCTTAAAACATTTAACAATAATCTTATCTTCTAAAGCGAGAGATAATTGTCTGTCTGCTAAATGGATCTGGAATCTCCCTCTAAGGATTTTTGATTTTTTGATTTTATATGGGGCTTTTAGCCACGAGAAATCGATTGGAAATGGTCACCAATCTGGGAAAATTCGTTTTCTACGTCTTTTTATTAAATTAAAAAGTGAAATTTGTCCTTTCTAAACAATACAAAGCACAGCTGATGCAAATGTTTTCAATGTCATTACAATAATCATCTGTTTTCTTTTAAACGAAGCACAGCTGATGCAAATGTTTTCAATGCCATTACAATAATCATCAGTTTTCTTTTAAACTGTATTTTATTAGAGGTAAGCCTAATGTTGTATCTATTTATAGTTACCATGGCAACGAATACTTCTGCTAAATAAACATACCCTTTATTTAGTTGTTTAATGTTATAGGCCTAACCTAAACGATCTTCACGGAAATTTGCAATAATATTTTTTGACGTGAGCGAACTAGGCCCTGCTTATAATCGAGCTTTAGCTCGGTCTCCTGGTACTATGTTTAAATTAAGAACAATAAATTATTCCTCTAACGAGTTGTGTTGTAAAAGTAGTTATGAACAAAAATCTCTGCACATTATAATACGCGAGACCTCCACACCACCTTCCTTCATTCAACACACATGAACGAAAATTCATCCCTATCTGATTGCCTTTTTAGAGAAAAAGATATTGTGAAATAGTAACGCCTATATAAACTCATGTGAGATTGTGAATGACGTTATGGTCACAACAAAATGAACAAACATCGGTTTATAGTTAAGAATTTGCGTGAAAATAATTTAATTTACTAATTCATTGTACTTATCTGATTTGATAAAAATGTACAATACTTTAGAATAATTTTATCATTGAGCTGTATTTAGTCTGTAATATTATTACAACCTTTCAGAAAGTGAGTTATATGCTTGAAAGTTTATTTGTAAGTTATTGGTTACGTACGACTCCGTCTGCTGCAAATAACACTAAATTTGTTTTACCATTTGAAGTTTGTCTTTAGTAACATTAGTTACGGCATTTAATTACCAATATTTAATATACTACTACGCAATTGGTCATCTACATATCGTTCTCCCTTCAACGATGTTTTCAACCGCGTGAAAAGGAAGAAATCGGCTGGCGTGAGGTCGGGCGAGTAGGCTGGATGTTCTAAGGTGGTAACACTGTTCTTGGCTAGATAATTAAGTACAGATATCGCCAATTAGGATGAAGCGCGAAGAGGGGAGTGTGCAAGGCTTTTACGCCGGCTCCCTCCACATTTCCCCTCTCGCGGCGGAGTACAGTCAGAGTACCTAATTCATGTCTCCTATGAAGTCGTGTTGATTGTATATCAACACTTTTTGGTGGTGACTGTACGGAAGACTCGAAGTCGAGTAGGAGAGGGTAAGACGTTATAGCGCATGCTCAAGTGACGCTTCACGCTGCTTGGCACTATCTGTACTAACAGGGACCGATATGCAGGGGCATTGTCATGAAGCAAAAACTCGCTCAATGTTTTCATCTGTGGTTGAGGTTGAAGGTCGTCCACTACTACGGTCATCTTCAATGCTTCATGAAAACGTTTGTGCCATTCGTAAAATTGACTCTTCTTCATCGATTTGTCTCCATAAGCTTGAATTGACAGCTCAAGCGTCTCAAAAGGTGACTTTTGAAGCAGAATACAGAATTTAATGTTTGCTCGCTGTTCACTATACGCCATTTTTTAAAACAAAACTGTAAACTTGCAGACACACTATAAGCCCTCTCCGCTGGTTAACAAAGGCAACTGAATTATAACCCCACTACCGATATTTCCTCCCAAGGAGTAGTACCAACTGCTGCAAAAGAAATTCTCACGGGCGACTGCGCTGGGGGTTTCTAGAAATTAATTACGGAAACATTTTGACTCTAGGTTATATAACAGGTGAACTTTTGTTGATAGAATACTAGATGATTCCGTACCATATATTGAAGGATTATCGGATCCAACATTCCTTCTTCGTAAAGATCAGGATAGTACTGTGGATAGTACTGACACTAAGAAAGGAGAGAAAAAGGAAGAACATACGGAGTTCAAGGTTGATCTGACATACTTTCTGATGAATGCAACAAATGAAGTTGTGGGTGTACAAGATGACAGAGCTACCCGAAAAGAGAAAGCCCAAGAGGATGAAGCCTACCTTGTGCCATTGCCAGTGATGTTCTTTGCAAGACATTAGGTCTGCATATCCTAGATATCTCTTCTGGTTTTGCATTTACAAGATGTAGAACGCCCTGATGCAACAGTCAGAAATGTCGGTTTCGCTGTACAACATGCAAGGTTTTTCTGTATGAACACTAAAAAAAATTGCTTCAAACAATCTACGAATAGCGATGGAATAAAATAAGTAATCAACTGTGATATTTACCACTGATAAATTCAGTAGAATGAAAGCCTAATTTACCTTACACGTTACAGTACTTTTTCCATTTTCTGAAATCAAATACAAAAAACCTTTTCACAATATTTTGTACTAGAGAAAGACCACATCACTCTTAGATAACCACTTTTGAATTTTGTTTCGGCTTAAAGATACATACGGTCTAAAACAAACTGTAATGGTAGTTGGATGTACACCTACCCTTAGGTATCGGTTGTTAAGTAGGGAATACTTTTATTAATAATATAAATGCTAAACTCCTTCATATTTAGAATTAATTTACATACACGGAAGTTGAGAATTTCAGTTTCTTTTATTTTAGAAATATTTCAGAACATATTCCTTCATTTTCAGTGTTTAATTAGAAATTAGTTTTCAGTATCCCAATCAGTATTATGTACATCATGCAATACTACAAACGTAATAACTCTGAGATAAGGTTAACACAAACATTTATACATGCATATCAAGCTTGTTCATTTGTAGAATTAATGTTTGTATACATACATTAATATAATTTAATTAGATTTTACCTATATTTAGAAGTACAAGCATCTTAAAATCGTTATTTATTTTTACTTGCTTGCTTCCTGAGACTCGTAATACTAATGTTTTTAGTTAAAAAAAGGAAGACGAACACATTTTATGTTTGTAAAGTTATTAATGATTCATGGTTTATGGATTCCGAACTTTAAAAAGGGAAAACGGAACCCTTAGTTATATTTACTCATCTGGCTGTTAGGATATGATAATGTTATAAAACTGAAGTTTGATAAAGTCATATAAAACCCGGTAACTCGCATTTACTGCAATAAAAAAAAAAAATCACGAATGGTACTCAAACGAATTAATATTAGACTAGCTACCCGTGCGAATACAGTATTTCGCAAGTTCGGAGTAGGCCTACATTTACCTGATTTAACACGTTGATTTAATTCAGTTAATTAAGTTTATTTATTTACAATGGTTTATAAATAACAGTTTCCCTATACAATCTTACAGTGTAAACAATCTAACTAACAGCTGTCATGCTAGTTAAACAGATGGTTAGTAGATGGCGCCTTTCATTAGGAACATACAGAGTATAATATAAACGTTTTTTAAATCAATTTTTGTTATTAAAACATGAATTTTAAGCTGTTTGTCTATTTTTCCCGTGTAGTGGTTAAGGAAAGCTTTAAAATGATGCCTCATTCATGTAATTTGATTATGTATTAAGGAAGTTATGGCGTACCGACAAAAAAATAGTCTTGAGAAATAATATATGCGATTATATTTAGGGATATCGTCTGAAAGAAATTGATTTAAATATAGAAATTATAAATTCATAATTTTTTATTATAATTAATATTCAATAGATTTTCATTAAATCAATATATTCTTACACTATCTCAAATACTGCAGCTTATATTCTGGAAACGGTCTTTGTTGTAGGTACCTATACACTTTAAAATAACAATATAAAAGTCGAAAACATAGTGAACATGCATTAAACTTTGAGCTTGAAAAGTGGGAAGATATTATTTAAGACACATAACAATAAAAAAAATTTGGAAAACGATTGACCCTAAAGGCCATCCCTGTAACTTAACGCTAAGTTTAATTACAAAAGTATGATGAAAGTTTGATAAACACTATTTTTGGAAATTTTGAACTGCCATAACTTTTGAATGAATCAACCGATTTTTATGCGATTTGCGGCAATCGATGCAGTTTGTTAAGTCCATTGAAAGAATCAACAACAAAAACTTTTCAGATGAAAAGTTTCGGAGAAATTGAGGAAAAACACTTTTTTTGATTTTCTTTCGTTCACGATATCGCGCGAATGAATCAGCCGATTTTTATGCAATTTGCGGTAATCGATGCAGTTTTTCATGTCCATTGAAAGAATTAACAACAAAAAATTTTCTGATGAAAAATTTCGGAGAAATTGAGAAAAAACACTTTTTTTTTATTTTCTTTCATTCACGATGTCTCACGAACGAATTAACCGATTTTGACCGGACTGGTAGCGATCGACGTCGCTTTTCAAGGTTAAAAGCTGATTAGATTTTGGAATTGATCGGTAAAGCCGTTTAAAAGTTATTAAAAAAAACCTGATTTGAAATTTTTTTATTTCTTAGATTTTTCGAAATTTCTCAGAACCTAACGGTCCGAATTAGTTGAAATTTTCAGGAAATCTAAGTTTGATGGAACTCTTTAGAACGCCGTTTGGTAGGATCCAATCGGTTAAACCGTTCAAAAGTTATAAGCGGGTCACATACTTACACACACACGCACACACACACACACACACACACACACACAGACAGGGTGACACCCTCTCGGGAGTGGTCAAGGAAGATTCCTAGGACCTCAAAACGTCGAGATCTGATGAATACTCGATTTTCGAAAGACGGGGTGAAACCAATAACTTCCCGATTTTAGAAAATTTTCAGTTTTCTTAGCGGGAAGTTAAAAATCTCGCACACAACCGTCTTATTTCAAACGAGTTTCAACGACAAGTCATTTTCCTCAGGTATAGATAAGTTACAACCAAAAAATTACAAGACAGATCTCATCTATTGATATTGGTGTTTAATGAGTATATAGTAGTTGTATAATAATCATTTTAATATTGATAAATTTATACTTTAATTATATTATTAAGTGAATAATAATAATGTGGCATATTGATGTTAAAAAAACAAACAAACTTTATAATAAACAAGTTAGCATACTACATAAAGACACTGCATATATACAATAATAACAATAAAAAAAAATTGGTTGACCGTGCAGGCCAACCCTAGAACTTCCCGGTTAGTTTGAATTTTAAACGCTTAAAATGAGTTTTTTTGTTAAAATACCAAAAAACGAAAATTTGTGAATTTTTAAACAACGATAACTTTTGAATGCGTCGTTAGATTTTCATTTAAAAAAAAAGCATTCTACGCAGTTTTTAAAGCACAAAAAGAAAATGTACAGGTTTATATTGATTGGTTGAGAAATCTGGAAGATATGTTAAAAAAATACCAAAAAACGAAAAAACACGAAAATTTTTGAATTTTTAAACAACGATAACTTTTGAATGCGTCGTCCGATTTTCATTTTCAAAAAATTAGTCGACGCAGTTTTTTAAGTACAAAAAATATATACATGGTTTTATTATGATTTTTTCGCACGATTTAAAGTTATTTTTAAAAAACATAAAAATTCCAAAAACAATTTAGGTTATTTTTTAAATTTCTTCGGATTGGCTCGATGGATTAACTCTCAAATCTAATCAGATCTAAGTTTTGATACACCCTTTCGAATGACATGTCGTAGAATTCAATCGGTTGATTCGTTTTTGAGAAACTGTACGACAAAAATTTATTTACACACATACATCCACACACACACACACACACACACACACACACACACACACACACGGTCGGACACCTCGGCGGGAATAGTCAGAATGGCTTCCTGGGACCTCGAAACGTGGAGATTTAATGAAAACTCGACTTTCGAAAATCGGACCGAAATCAATAACTTCCCTTTATTGGTAGCGGGAAGTTAAAAAACAATTACAACGTTAATCAAGTATAAATTCCATAAAAAGTTAGTATGATAATGTAGTAATTATACACCCCTATAGCAGCTCGTAACATATTTAGAAGGAACGAAATCATTTCTTCTCATTAAAAAAAGATAATATGTTCAACGTCTTCTCGCTGTGTGCATAAGGTTAACGGACATAGAGGTAATATAATATAATAATTCTCAAACGGTAATAGTTTGTTTATAATACTACTGTCTTAACCATAGTATAATAAATCGTTACTACTGACCGAGATTATTCCCTCATTCCTGAACTAGATGAAATGAGCGTTTGTTTTAATTATACAGTATAATTACTAGAATAATAAACATTTAAAGTGGGTTAGGCCAATTATTAAGGGAAAATAAAAATTATATGGATTTCTCAAATTGATCTCTGGGACGTTATTTTATAAGAGTGGGGATTTTAGTTATGCTCACCGCATGTAAATTGATTGGATTATTTTGTCTTTCAAAAAAATGTTTGTAAGACAAAAATGTACCACACAGTATTATTAGCGTAAAACACAAGTGATGAACTTTCTACACACATTTTAAAAACTTTTGGAAGTAAACTATTTTTACTTTGGGTAAGGCTCAATATTAAAATTTGCAACTAATATATAATATTATACTGGTTTAAAAATAATTGTACTGAATGTACTGAAGTACACTTTAAACTAACAAGAGTGAAATTAGTAACATTCTTTAAATTATCAAGAGTAGCAAGCTTAAAATACAAGTGAACAAAAATGATTCTGTATTCTCAGGAAGGTTTACCTTATTTATTGCAATAATATTAATATTAACTGAACATTATCCAAAGGCTTTGTCATCTATTTACCCATTCCTCTGTGATTTTTGGTTGTTTTATAATTATGAATTGTACATACTCGTATTATTCGGCTATCCACCACCATTTGGGTATAGAAAATACAATAATAAATTTTCAAAAGAATATAACCAATCTTCTCTTTATTGTTTGATTAGTGTTAAAAATTTTTAGTAACTTAACCTTATTTCTTAGATTTTTTAAAGTTTTACTCTATGTTTTGTATTATTTTCGTTTTAAATTTTGCAGCACAGTAGAACTCTAACACAAATTCATAGTTTTAAATTTTAAAGAAAATATTTCCTGCATCTTGCATTTAATACGAAATATCACTTCTCTAAACATAAACAGTTAATTAATTAGACAGAAATACAAGTCTAAATGCAAGTATTCTGAAAGGCTTTTAACTATCTCGGTGGATGTTTCATTGTTCAACAAATTAGGTTTCCTGTCAACTTGAAATTTAACACTTCTCCCTTTATTTGCTGCGAGCTTTGTCGTCGGATCGTGATGGTTGAATTAAAATGTAATTAACGGGAAAATAAATTAAACAACTAAATCAGATCGGATTGTTTGTTTTAACTAATTGCAGTACAATAATTGAAAATGACTTGATGATATAATTACTAAAGGGATTAAGTCAAATAACAGTATTTTCCATCAGTTTATTACAGTAACTAGTAACAGTCTGTTAAAATGTATTACTATTTGAATATACATACATAAATTTATTTGAGTATCGCTCATAGCATGTAGTATTATTTCTCTCTTTATAATAGATGCAAAATATGTTAAAGTTCAATTGTTAGTCTAGTATCAATGAACTATTTAGACATTTTACATTTTTTGAATCACAAAATTTATAATCGAAATAAGTTCAGTAATATTAAAAATTAGGATCCGTGACAAAATACAATTGTGGAAATGTATACAACTGTAAATACCTACAAAACTTTGAAGTTTGCCAAGTAGAACTAAATTTTTACAGTAATTTTAAATGTGATTTGTATAAATCAAAAGACTCAGAAAAGCTTTAAGTGTTACCTTTACTAGATCTCTCTGGAGGTATCTGTCCTCTAACTATTGACTCAATCTTTATACATTCTATACAATTATTTTTATATTTAACTGTCAAAAGCCTTTAATCTTTCTGTCCAAAGAATTTTCGATTCCATAAATGTATTTTTGTTTGGGTTTTAATCTAAAATTTAAAGTTTTTACCTGTAGCTACTGTTACAATACAAAAATGAATATATTTGGAATATATTATTAGGAATAAAAAAACATCATCATGATCATACTAAACCATATTGTTATAAATAGATGATACATTAAGTATTAAACACACTAGAATAATGTTATATATTGATTTTAAATAATAATAATAATAAATTGTTTAAAATCATATGTAAATAATTAATAATAAACATAATCATGTTCCTTTGATTTCATTTAATATTTGTTTATACATTATTATGCATAAAAAAATAAATAAATTTGACAAATCATTAGTAAGCAAGAAAAGGAGTTCCTGTAAAAATGAGAAAGAACGAAGAAAAAGAAGGCAACAATGATGTAGCTGCCTGAGATCTTTAATGATCAAAACTTTAAAGATGTTTATATTTGCAGCTTCAGATTGTATTGGAAAAACATTTAATTTAGTTAACATTTTGTGACAATTATCAACAACAGTTAACTAAAAAAATGAATACATTGAACTTCACGAGAGAAATAATATGTAAACTTGAAATATATGCTTTGTGTGAAATTGTATAAACAAATAATGACTACATTTTGTCTTAGTTAATTATCTCTTTCAAATGAAAAAAACTTAAATTATAAATCTACTAAACAGCTGTAAGGATATTCACAAACTATTACACAACAAAAATAACAAAAGTCTTAAAACAAAATTCAGTAAAGCAGTTAAAACAATCATAATTCGTAATACCTTCATTCAGTTACCTAACAACAAATATTGCACAATATCAATCAAGGGAATCCTAATTTGTAACTTAACACAAACTCAATCTTGTATTTATCTAGTTTTAAATCAATAAACATTAGTTGTTTCCTATATTACCACCCATACAAATATTTCAATTAAAACCAATAATATACATCTACGTTCAAAACGTTACCTGTGGATGTATTGGGTGCATTCAAAAATAGAACCCCCAGACTTATTCGCAAATACTAATAATTGTGTCACTATTATTATTATATTGGTAATTGTAAAATTAATTTATTTGCAAATAATAATTAAACAATAGTACTAATATCTGAAAATATTATTAAATTCTTTTGATTATGTTTAGCACTTATGTTAGTATAACTAGAAATGTTTGAATAAAATGGTTTTGAAGGATTTGTCAACTTTTATGAGAGTTATCTGATGCCTAAAGACACAAAATTAAACTGAAATTAAAACTTTAGGTTTGAATGATAATTAATTTAAAATGTAGATAAAATATTACATTTTAAACTTGTTTTAGATACGACTGATATATTCAGAGTCGTATATTCTATTGATGACCTCATCTTTCACATCCTATATATTTCTTTAAGAGCCTCTTAAAGAGCCTCTATACTTTGCTAAGAGCCTCTTTCTGCCTTACCCAAATAACTATCGGTTCAATATGTGTCACAGATTGTTATAGTGTATAGTAAAATTTTAATTCTTCTACTTGTATTAATCTCTGCAAATATTATTCTATATCCAAAAATTAATAAAGTATATCTATAAAAATTTTATTACTGTAGGTTTGAAATATTTTCAATTAAAATTAGAGTTAGTTATATTTTGCGTCCACAATAATTTGCACTATTAAATTAAAAATGTATGTTTGAAGATAGTTATTTAGTTTTAGCTCCTTTTTAAATTGCTTTTTAAACTTGTTTAAGTAGAGATGATAATGGAGTAGGCCTTTTACAAGAATCATTGTGATGACTAATATTCTTTAGAATTCAAATAATATAGTCTGCTACTTTATATTAGTATGAGTTTCCAAACTACATTCACAGTTTCCAGTCACGTTAAAAAGGTCCTATTTCTCCCTGTATGTTACCTGTATTTCAACAACTGATTCTGAATTAAATAGCTCAGTAATATACCAACGGAAATAACAAATCACAACAAGGGTAACCCTTAGGGTTGAATTATGGAAGTTTATTCTGATCCCTACATTTAAATCGCCACATGGGTGTAATGTATTCTTTTCACTGAGGCTAGAGAGCTTCACAAGTATTTCTGGAAAATGTTTTTGCTGTTTATATTTTCCATTTGATTCATTGTGCACGTAATAACAAGGATGTTTGTTAATTAACTTATGTGCAATTTTGTTGGATATATTTTTGGATACGTTAAAGAATGGTTTGACTTGGCAACATGACATTAATGTAAGTTATGACAGTTATTTTTCTAATTAGAATAACTAAGTAGGTAAAACCATCTTCAATAATTTAACATTAATAAACCAAGAAGAAAAAACACTGTAATGGTAATATTAGCTACCATTTTGGATAGAGAAGAGATAGCGAACTCTGGTTTTCACCATTCGTTAAGTTTTTGTAAGACCTTCAAAATGAGGGCCACTTTAAGGGGGTTTACATTTAAATATTTTGAGTTGCCCCCAAAATCCACCATTTTTGGGGAACGCTCAAAATTTTCAAACTCGTAAAATGAAACTTCCTGCAAAGATTGCATGATCCCCCAAAAGGATATCTCTGTATATTTACTTGGGGAAAAAATAGAGGGGGGAGGGGGTTACAACAAATACAGGAAGAAACCTTAAACAAAAAATGAAATAGACAATAGCTGAGACAAGGTTTACATGAGTTACAGTGGATATAATATATCGTCGGAATGTATACAACGTAGTTTAATAAACTTTCCATAATGTCTGAAACTCTTCTATATATATAAAAGCGAAAACCCACTGACTCACTGACTCACTCATCACGATTTCTCAAAAACTACCGAACGGATTGAAATGAAATTCGGTATGTAGCTTCCTCTAGGGCCATAGGTGCTCACTAAGAAAGGGTTTGAAAAAATTCGAAATTTTAGGAGGGTTTGGGGGGATCAAAGTTATTAAAAAACGATTTCTTCAAAACTACCAAACGGATTGGAATGAAATTTGGTATGTAGCTTCCTCTAGGGCCATAGGTGCTTACTAAGAAAGGGTTTGAAAAAATTCGAAATTTTAGGGGGGGGTTTGGGGGATCAAAGTTATTAAATCACGATTTCTTCAAAACTACCGAACGGATTGGAATGAAATTTGGTATGTAGCTTCCTCTAGGGCCATAGGCGCTTATTAAGAAAGGGTTTGACAAAATTCGAAATTTTAGGAGGGTTTTTGGGGGATCAAAGTTATTAAATCACAATTTCTTCAAAACTACCGAACGGATTGTAATGAAATGTTGTATGTAGCTTCCTCTAGGACCATAGGTGCTCACTAAGAAAGGGTTTGAAAAATTTCGAAATTTTAGGAGGGGTTTGGGGGGATCAAAGTTACTAATATCATAATTTCAGATCTTTTATTATTATGACAATAGTGCTTTTATTAATTGAGATCTATATATATATATATATATAAAACCCAAATACCACTCACTGACTGAACACTTAAAAAGAATACAATTACGTTAAAAAGACTGAAAATACCAACCACCACGGGCAACGCCGTACGGGTCAGCTAGTTTTTTATAAAACAAAATCGATGATGCAAAACTGAAGGTAAATACAAACTACTTGTACGTAATTCAATTTCCGTACTTCAGACCAACAAAATTGGGCTCTTCCGCCCTTTTAGCAAGTTGTTTATGGAATGAAAGGATGTTCTTTAATAACGTAACCCCATTTTGTACACCAATTAGACTGTAATAAAATGATAATAATAGCATTGAGTTGAAGATAAGTAGTATTTGTGAAACATTATAATGAATAAAAATATTTGTTCGCCTATAGCTTATGGTTTATTTGGCTTATGTGGGACAAAATGAACAGCTTATGAAGGGCAAATAAATGTTTTTTAATTATTAAAAAAATACGTATATTTTAACACATACATTTTCATTTCAGTTCGGAGGAGATTTGATACTTTATACATTTATTGTGTATATAAGCTCATTTTCAACTCGCCCTTTATTAATTTTTCCCAAATTTAGTTACCGGTTGCAAGACATTCTTGGTAATATATTCTAGCAGATTCAACCAATGGTTTGTTTCAAAACTGACTTTAAATAATTTAAAATAAACATAAAGGATGTGAGAAATGATTTATTTCAGTGACCAAGTGTGCTTTATCCAATCCAAAATGGCTGCCGCTCAACACAAGCTGTTTTCTTTTCAAATCGTCCTCTTATCCTTATTCAAACTAATTTGTTTTTTCTTATTCTATTCAAAACGTCCGTTATTTTGTATTGTTATTTTCAAATCGTCTCTTTTCCTTGCTTTTGTTCCTAAACATCCTTTACATAAAAATTTTGTTAAATAACTTAATATTACTATAATATATACTTTTTATGTTTTATTTATAGTTTTTTATAGTTTAACCAATTTAAACAACCTTTTCGATAAATAAAGAGAAACAATCGAGTTGATTATGAAAAGTATTACATTTGTATGACTTTTATAGTTTACCAATATTTTTGCTGACGGTATAAAGTGTTATTTGAAAATGAGCGACTCCATTATAACACTTTACAATTATGGTTATGTTTACAAATATCTAAAATAATTATAGTGGTGTAATTGTTTCCTATAAAATATTATTGTGGTAATTAGACAAAGAAATGGTGGAGACTGAAATTCAATCATATCCATATTTACCCTTCACATCAAAAAGAAAACGTACATATATAAAGATTATTTGATTATGCAATGCTACAGTTACTCACATACAACCATATAATATTATTAACAATTAAAAACGTCTATTGATTCAAAGGACCAATACAAGGGCAGTTGTTGCTTGGGCTGTACAACATATAACTTTGTTTCATGCCATTACTCAGAGCTCCAATAACCATTTTATATACAGGGTGGTTATAAAGTCACTTCCTTCCCCTTTAACTTTTGTGTTTGTTCAAACAAACAAATATCCTTTGGGGAACGATACTAACTTAACCCAAAGTATCTTTTGAACCAATCGGAAATTTTAGGTGTCCCCTAAAAATGGGGGATTTTGGGGGCAACTCAAAATTTTTAAATGGGAAGTATGGTCATGTGATATACCATTTTAAAAGTATATTTCAGACTAGGAAAATGACATAAACAAAATAAAAATCGGACTACCCAAAACAAAATGGCGGTCCTAAACGTGTTGAAATAAATCGACATAAAGTTGCTAATATCTCCAAAAGAAAGAAATTTTAGAAAAAAATTCAGGGGTCAAAAAATGTTTATTTCAAAGTGCTTGACCTAAAAAGTTACTTCCAAATCGATTTCGTAAATTTTATTTTTACCCCTCTATCTTAAAAATTTTTGTAAAATATAAAATTTACGAAATCGATTTGGAAGCAACTTTTTACGTCAAGCACTTTGAAATAAACATTTTTTGATCTTGCAATTTTTTCTAAAAAATCTCCCTTTTCGAGATATTACCAACTTTATGTCGATTTATTTCAACACGTTTAGGGCCGCCATTTTGTTTTGGGTGGTCCGATTTTCTTTATGTCATTTTCCTAGTCTTAAATAAACCTTTAAAATGAGGTATCACAAGGCCGTACATCCCATTTAAAAATTGTGAGATGCCCCCAAAATCCCCCAGTTTTAGGGGACACTCAAAATTTCCGATTGCTTCAAAAGATATTTGTTTGTTTTAAAAAACACAAAAGTTAAAGGGGGAGGAAGTGACTTTATAACCACCCCGTATATCTAATTCCGTAAGCCCAAATTTGCAAATGAAATTGTGAGCGAACGGTAGGTCGTAGAAAGCTGAGAGAGGTCTCATTTTAGAGGTTTGGGCATGAAGTTTTAGGGGAAAATATTCATTTTTGTTAATTGTGTCACGAAAATTTGTTACGGAATAAAATAACTCCCATTTAAACAGCATGGGAATATATAGGTGTAAATCAAGTGATTTTAGTGTTAAAAACAGGTGATTGTATATAAATTGGAAAATTCAGCTATCATAACAACACCTGAATGTGCAGTTTTGTGATGTGTTTTGTTATTGTAGCTGTGTTTTTGTTTCAAAGTGAGAATTAAAATCAAAGCTTAGGCTATATGATTAAACACAAAATTATTTCAACTGTACTTTTTTACTGCAATGAATAACGCTGAAGACCACCTCGCAAAAGTAGGCCATCACGAAGAAGTATTGCTCCTAGAAATATAGATTATATATAGGGGCTATTGCCCCTACAAACCACTAGTTTTATGTAATATTCATTTAAACTTATTTTTTACTTGGTTTGTATTTTTGACAAACAATAATTTTGAGAGGCTTATTTCTTATTTCACTAAGAAACTATCAAAAGTGTAATTAATAAACGTTCTGATATTAAAGAATATCACCGACATGTCAATTGTTTTCATTAGAGTAAAAAATTTAATATTTAATTTAATATTTAATAAAAGTACAAAAATCATCATAAGGTTTTTCATTTATGTTCTCATTACTTTTACAAAACATCTGTTACACGAACTTGTTTTCTTCTTATCCAGCCATTGCTGTCAGGTGCACTTTGTAAAACGGATTTTATTATAAGTACCACAATTTCAAGTGAGTGCCATCATTTTATTTATTTCAAGTGCATTCAAGAAGTCAATAACCTAAATGATCAATAAGTCATCAAATAAATTTCACACCTATTTAAAAACCTCCACCATTGAACCCTCAACAGATTACATAATAAATATATTATCGCTTTCTGAGTGGTATCATTTCCCAACCGCAAATGTCGTCATATATCGTCCATTTGAATATTTTTGTATTTTGGGGTAAATAAAACTTTGGGGTAAATGATATGCTACAAGGTGAAAAACACTGATGGTCTATTATCTAATAAAACCAAGCTCTTCACTAACTAGACTAATATCCATTAAACTTTACCCAGATTCAAATAATCGACCTTAAACTTGAGTTAATCTCAAATTACTCTTAGTATTCAGTCGTACTCAGTCAGAAGTTTGTAATTGTGTGACGTGCTAGCAGTGGTTAATCGTTCTCGTCTGACAACTAATGTCGGGTCAAAACCAAGTTACCAACAATTGATTTACTTGCACTTACGTTCCACCTTTTTAAAAAGTCTAACTGGTATAAAATTATTAAATAAGTTACTGGTATAATTTAATTTTAAATAAAATCTGATCCTAGGATGACTATTTAAAAACATTACAATTTACTTATCAAAATGTGATGGCATAAAGTAACAAATATCAAAACTTTTACAAAACAGATTCAGATTTACAGGTTCATCAGAAAAAAAATTAAGAAAGCATTCGCTGGACTGCCGACTTAAATGAAAACTGTAATGAATATAAATAGTTGGTCATATTGGTTTAATCTAAAATTTGATTATTTTAACAATACCAAGTAAACTATTTTAACACAACTTAAAAAATGATTAATCACAATGTCCGTTTCAGAGGTATTACCAAGTAAACTATTTTAAAACATTTTTCAAAATGAGGAAGCACAATGTCCATTTCAGAGGTATTACCGAATAAACTATTTTAACACAACTTACAATAAACGGTACCAGAAACTGTCACATATTTTCTCACAAACATATTTAAATTATTAAACAGATTCACTGTGACTTCATAATACATTAAAGTAGGAAGTGTAACTAATACACATTATTATTATTATTAGCTACAGAAAAAACTATTCGTTCGATTTCTAACTAAATTGCACCAAACATGTCAATTAGGCCTGTATAGATGCACGAAAAAAGGTTATGAAAAATTTTGAAAAACAACCCCCTTTTGGCAAAAAAATCCCCCAAAATCAGTTATTATTATTAGCTAAACAAGAATTTTTAGAAAGATACGTTGTTTTGCATATGGTAGCGCACCTTAAGGGTTACAAATAAGCCAAATTTTATTAAAATCGTTAGAGCCGTCTTTTTATAAAAAAAAATAATAACTAATGTTTTGGGGGTTTTTTGGCCAATAAGGGAGTTGTTTTTCAAAATAAAAAAAAAATCGTTCATCTATACAGCGCAAATTGACATGTTTGGTTCAAACTTGTTCGTAATCGATCGAATAGTTTATCATTTTAGAGGTATTATCAGGTAAACTATTTTAACACAACTTACAAAATGAGGAAGCACAATATACATTTAATTGGTAGCATGCATGCGTTTTATATCGTGATTAAATTGCCGTACGGTGCGCTATGTTTCATTCGAATACCCACGCAAAAACTGCCGGAACGGGTCATAAGAAGTTTTCACTTCAAGTATTGAAGATTACAATTTTTCGTAATAAGTTGCCTCTTTGAATGATCATTGACTTTTACCAAACACAGCAAAGTTACTTGTTCAAGCCTAAAAGAGCGTATTACGAAGCAGCAGAAATGTAAATACTCCAATAACTCAAGGTAGCTTTATCTGCGAGATTACACACAAGGATGTGTTTCAGGGTAAGCTTAACTGAAGGTTTACTCAGAGTTATGTTTAGTTAAGGTCTCAATGTATTTGTTTAACGCAAAGCAAATACGCTTCCTTAGGTTGCTTTTATAAATAATTCTGTTGCTCTATTGCTTATTGATTAAGACAACCCTCTCCCCTTGAACTGTTAGCAGAAAATTTCTGAGGTATGATATTTTCAGAGGTAATTAAACAAATTTTAAATTAACATCTATCTATATATATATATATATATATATATATATATATTAGCCAAATCCACTGACTCACTGATCACGATTTCTCAAAAACTACTGAACGGATTGGAACGAAATTTTGTATGTAGCTTCTTCTAGGGCCATAGGTGCTCACTAAGAAAGGTTTTAAAAAAATCGAAATTTTATGGGGGTTTGGGGGGTCAAAGTTTTAGTAAGTCTATGACTTCTAATTTTCTTTCACTAAGCGTTTCAGATCTTATGTCTGAAGCTCATCATCAGACCTTTTCACTCATTTGAAACAGTCAAACACTAAAAACATGTATGCTAATTTACTTTACACAAATATTCAGCGGCGGCCGTGCACCTCGACATTTTAAGGAACTCTGCGGAACGGATGATTTACTTCGTTTTCTTGAATTCATTCCCATCCAGGTGTCATACAGCGAATTTGACTAAAAGTTAAGTTTTCCGTTCAATAGTTCGTGTTTGTTTAACCTAATCTATATATATATTTATATATATAAGCCAATTACCACTCACTCACTCACTAACTGACTTATCACGAAATCTTAAAAACTACTGAACGGATTGGAACGAAATTTAATATGTAGCTTTCTCTAGGGCCGTAGGTGCTCACTAAGAAAGGGTTTAAAAAAATTCGAAATCTTAGGAGGAGTTTGGGGGGCTCGAAGTTACTAAATCACGTTTTCTCCAAAACTGCCAAACGGATTGGAACGAAATTTGGTATGTAGCTTCTTCCAGGGCCATGGGAGCTCACTAAGAAAGGGTTTCAAAAAATTCGAAATCTTAGAGGGATTTGGGTTGGTCGAATTTACTAAATCACGATTTCGCCAAAACCACTGAACGGATTGGAATGAAATTTAGTATGTAGCTTCTTCTAGGACCGAGATGCTCGCTAAGAAAGGGTTTAAAAAAATTAGAAATTTTATTGAGAGGGGTCCAAATTATTAAATCACGATTTCTCTAAAACTACTGAACGGATTGGAACGAAATTTGGTATGTAGCTTCTTCTAGGGCCGAGATGCTCGCTAAGAAAGGGTTTAAAAAAATTAGAAATTTTATTGAGAGGGGTCCAAATTATTAAATCACGATTTCTCTAAAACTACTGAACGGATTGGAACGAAATTTGGTATCTAGCTTCCTCTAGGGCCATAAGTGCTCTCTAAGAAAGTTTTTAATAAAATTCGAAATTTTAGGGGAGGTTTGGAGGGGTCAAAATTACTAAAAAAAAAAAAAACACCGAACGGATTGGAATTAAATTTTGTATGTAGCTTCCTCTAGGTCCCTAAGTGCTTGCTAAGAAAGGGTTTAAACAAAAATCGAAATTTTAGGGGAGGTTTGGGGGTCAAAGTTACTAAAAATCCCCATAAGAAATACATAGTGCAATATATTTATTGATATAATATAGTTTTTGTAATATATAATAATAATAATAATAATAATAATAAAAGTGTGTTTATTATTACAAACATTTTTCAAGTTTACAAAAAATACTATTAAATACTTATTTACATAATGAAAGAAACAAAACAACAATATCCAAATATAATAATACATATAAAGAAACAAAACTAATAACTACAGTAACCAAAATAATATCACACTTTATCGCATGAACATTTAAAGGTCGTCCGCCAGGTATAGGCAACTTTAATAGATTAAATTATACTAAATTACAAAGTTAAAAGATCCAAAACTATATGAACAACAAAATATACACATTGACCAAATAAAAACAATAATACAAAATCTGAATATTTAGTAACAAATAAATGTAAAACATCAACTAAAACACATTTTAAACCCATACATTTGAAATACTACTGCAGGTTGTGAATATAAAAGAGATAAGGTGAGAAGCTACTACCGATGGATATTACCACAAAAAACAATATCGGCATTAATTTGCTAAAAATTAAATTCAAAAATAATTTCCTGCCTAAGCTTAAGTGCTCGACGTACAAAATTCACCAGCCCTGACCAATTTTCACCATTTAAAATATTTATTATTCTTTCCACATCCAGAACCCTATTTCCAAAACAACTTTTCCTAATTTCTCCTAAAATCAGACATCTGCCCAAAAAATGTACAATATTTTCCTCCTCATTAGAATTACACATAGAACACTTCCTTTTATTGTCCTACAGGGGTCCGGTCTATAATTGAGAGGTAACATGGCGCTCGTTGCTTTAAATATTGTGCTGATAAAACCTCTCGAAAACCTATCACTTATGTATCCTGCTTGTCCTAGTGATAAATTTAATTTACTATAAATATTATGAAATTGGGACCTATTAACCCGATCGCACCAAACGCTCCTGGACCTCATATCTAATTTCTCAAGTAGACTGCCTAAAGTCTGTCCCCACTGCTTATCCTCAAAAACCTTTAAAAAATCCCCTTCATAGGCACAACTTTCTCCCAATTCCCCCCAAAATTTCCCGTAAAATCAGCTTCGATAGTTTTTTTGGTAGCCTGTCATCCGGTAAATATAATGTCCTTCTTATGTATTTAAAATTACATTTCAAAAGTTGCAGATGTAAGAGCATAGCCCCTGTCTCTAATTATAATATATAATTTGGTGTATTACTAGGGAGAGAAAAGAGCTTCTTTAAGAAAAAACGCTGAAAGTAATATATACATTTTACTTTGATTTGTCTATACATGCAAAGCCGGATCGGGCCAGTTAGTTTTGTATATAAAAGCTAAATTATGGAAATTAAATTTTAAAGCGTCCTCAAACTGTTACTTTTAAGCTATTGATTTCTAAAACTTTCATTAAATTTACAATATACCTTTTTCTAGAATTAGCAGGGGCTAGTGGCTGAGATGCAAACAAGATCTACAAATATATTTCGTACATGGAGGCAGCAATTTAGCGCCTTCGTGAGTAGACCAATTTCCCAAATAGTTTGTTGAAACCCTACAACATGTAAATTTTATTTTGGAAATTCGCTCAACTCAAGTCAGCAGTTGTGAAGCGTTATCGAATAATTAATTTGTCTATGATATACATCTCGACTATAAATAACTGACAAGCTTTGAAACTCTTTTGTTAATTCAGAGATATTTATTGTTAATACTATGATTCATACTTATTAATGCCAGCCTATGTAACTACTTTATAACTTAAAAAAAAATATATAAAAAATAAAAAAATAACATAGACTATACAGGGTGTCTTTTTTAAAAGGGATATCATTGGTATCTTCTGACAGCAAACTTAAAATGGTGACATTTGCTTGTTTTTTTCAGAAATTAAAAAATATGTAGTTAAAATATTTGTAAATGGCCGCCATTTTTCAATATAGCGGTCAACTTTCGATTTTTTTATGGAAAACCCTATATTTTATGATGATTTTGGATTTTACAAGTATAAAGTGTTAAAAACACTATCTGAGCGGAAGATGTGTTTGTATGGAAACACGTTTTGAACCAATGAAAACGCTCTCAACCCTAATAAAGCATTGTTTCGATAAACAAATAACTTTTTAAAATCAACAAACACAGTTTTTAGTAATTTAAAAAAATGCTATACAGAGGAACTAAGTGACAAGACTACAAATTTGCCACACATGAAAAATGAAGATAATAACAAATGTTCAATATCAGCTCAGTAAATGTCTGTTGCATTTTAAATTTCAGAAAAGAATTTTGTTATATAAATTACTATTTATTGGGACAATGTAAGTGTAACAAATTTAACAGTACTATCTTATTAAAACAATTTAAGGTAGACTGAAGTGAACTATATTTGACCTACAATCAAATATTGAAAAACCTGCATTTAGAAGTATGTCTACCAAGACAGATTATTTAATTATTTAGTTTAATCTGTGTAAAAAAGTTTACTTTAAACATCCACATATATACCATACAAATATTTAACTGTTAAAATAAATTATGTTACAATTGTGTATTTGGTGCCCACGTCAATCTGAACGATTTGGTCTCATATTTTAAGAAAAAATACTGAAATTTACAAATAATAAAAAAAAAAAAAAACTAGTTATTTATCAATAGTAGGAACAGTTATAATAATCCAATTAAAAACATCCTCACCTGATACAAGTTTGTGGGTTTGGTATAGTAATCAGCAGTTTACTTAGACACCTGTAAACTAGAATTTAGGTTATTTTTCTCGTCGAGATTTAACTAACGTTGAATTCATACTTAAATTTGTATGTTAAGATTTTGTTTAGCTCAAATAGGTTCTGTTTAACCTTGATTGCAACTCTTAGTTAATCGTA
>JAGFPH010005281.1:16930-35366 GCA_018207615.1 Philaenus spumarius
ACGCAACGAGTTTGCAACCAAAATAAAATCTGACTCCACACACTATGCGACTAAATCTGGATCAGTCGTCGATCTCTGTGCGAACAGGTGTACTATGTAGTAATAGGCCTTCCGCACACGGGTATACACGTTTGCAACCAGAGTTTGAAACCAGTTTCAAACGAAACGAGTTTGCAACCAAAATAAAATCTGACTCCACACACTGTGCGACTAAATCTGGATCAGTCGTCGATCTCTGTGCGAACAGGTGTACTGTGTAGTAATAGTGTTATGTTTGCATTCTCATTTATTACTTGATAAGTTATCAATAATTGAATAGTTATTTCTCTGAGTGTAACTTTAGACATTATGTGAAGTACTAATGAGGAAGAAATAGTAGCATGTTTTCTACGTCGCCGACACCAAAGAATACGCAGGAAATATTGGTGTCACCCATATATAGAGAAAAATGTAAGGTGCAGACTATTCGTAGCAGCTGAACAATTAAAACAGACAGACAGCAAGTTTATAGCTTTCTACAGAAAGTCCAAAGAGTCATATGTGGAATTGGTGAAGATGGTTGCTCCTTTCATACATAAGGTGGACACAAATATGAGGGAATGTGTTACTGCTGAAGAAAGAATACTAATGTTTATTTCTACTGCAACCTCGTGCCAAGACTTGTCAGTTAAATCCTTTCTTGAGTATCCAAGCAGTTTGTAATTGTACAGCACCTTATGCTTTTCCACCTCTCCAACAAATTTTAAATTAATTTCTTGATCACCCATATTTCACTTTAGGCCCAGCGCACACGGTGTGACTGTTTTACAACTGTCGTTGCAAACCAGTTGCGCGTGCAACTGTTTTGTGACATCGGCAATGTATTGAAGTGGGGAGGCGCACACGACGCAACTGGTTGTTTGCGATTTCCAAAAATGTTTGAAACCAGTCACATGCAACCGTGGGCCCGACGTTGCAGTTGCGTTGCAGACTTAAGTTGCACGAGACCACGGGGTGTTTTGTGGTGTTTTGGTGGTATTTTGTTGGTATTTTGACGGCTGTATAGTGTTTATCTCAAAATGAATGATCAAGAATTCAACTTGAAGCTCGTTGGAGAAGTGGAGAAGCATGAAGTTTTGTACAACTACAAACTGCCAGGATATTCAAGGAAAGATTTGACTGATAAAGCATGGCAAGATGTGTCTGTTGAATTGGGTTTGCCAGGTATGTTATAAATAAATAATTTATTTATTTATAAATTAATCAATTAATTTAATTAATTAAATATTATAAATTTAATTTTGCCCTAACTGAGGTGTTAACAACATAACCTCAAAAACACTACCTACATTACTGGTAATGACAGCCAACTCTTGAGGGCTGTTTCATATTTACTACTACTTTGCTATACTGTTACGTTCTTAGCCGTGGGGTGAAGAAAAATATATTTCACCACACTATACCCTATTACCACTATTCACCACAGTAAGAATGTAATAAAATACATTTAGTTTTAAATGGCAAAATCAATAACTGTCATGACAAATCTAGAGTCTTTGGAATCAAGTCAAAATTTTTTTACTGTTGCACTGTTACTTTCCACTGCCATGGTAAACTTGCATTTGATGAAAGGAAGTAGTTTGCCAGATAACTCCTCAAAGTAGTCGCTGAAGCACCATCCTGTAACTCAAGGTCACTTGGTTCAATATTGTTTGGATGTTCTGGTAGATTGTTACATTCTGATACGTCTTGTGGGCTGTAGTCAGTACCTTCATGCTTACGTACAAAATTGTGTAGGATACAAGCTGCTCTCACAATACTATTCACTGCTACAGGATCACGGCATCGTATTGGCCCGTTCAACATAGCAAACTTTTCCGCTGCCATTCCAAACACACATTCTATTGTTTTCCTTCCTCTGCTCAACCTGTAATTGAATATCCGTTTAACATTGTCGAGGGTTTTGCTGGAAAAAGGCCTCATCAAGTTGCGACTCAGCGGAAATGCTTCGTCTCCAACGAAGTAGTATGGAAATGGGATGTTTTTATCATCGTACCGCAAAGGTGAAGGTGGAGGGATACTATCACCGTGCTTCATCCAGAATTTAATCGAACTTGCTCTGAAAATCCCTCCATCACTGTTACGCCCAGCGTAACCTGGCTCAATAATCGTGAAAAACCCATCGGCATCACAACACGCCATAAGCACGGTGGAGTGGAAGTTCTTGTAATTGAAATTTTCAGATCCTGTATGCGGAAACTTTTCAATTCTTATGTGCTTACCATCTATTGCGCCAATGCAGTTTGGAAGGTTCCATAGCAGCTCAAAACGATCAGCGGTATGTTTTAATTTATCTTGTGTAGGAACAGGCATGTAAATGTCCTTCAGGACGTCCCAGATAGTTTCTGAAGTTTCCTTGACAATTTTTCTTACTGTGCTATCACCTCTGGCAAAATATAAGGAAATTGCCACAAATGTTTCACCAGTACCCAAATACCTGCAAGCAAAACAAAAAAATAGGTTAGATAAAACCAGAATTGATTTATTGCATCAATAAGTTCTTGCTAATAAAAGTATTGTTTTCATCTCTTGTTTCGTTTTTTTTTTCAGTGAAAGATTGCAAAGAAAAGTGGAGAAATTTACGCACAGTATTCATGAGGAAAATGAAACC
Organism: Philaenus spumarius; assembly: GCA_018207615.1. Taxonomy (NCBI): domain Eukaryota; kingdom Metazoa; phylum Arthropoda; class Insecta; order Hemiptera; family Aphrophoridae; genus Philaenus; species Philaenus spumarius. The sequence goes on from JAGFPH010005281.1 coordinate 19,581, forward strand.
TTCGCCCAGCGGTTCAGGAGGGAAGAAAAAGGCTTACTATCTGGAAAATGCAATGCAGTTTTGTCTACCGTTCATGAAAACAGTGGTTCCTCCTTCATCGGGAAATTTGCCTACACCACCCGGCACAACACAGCCGTCAACTTGTGATAATGAAGGTTCTGAAACCCAAGTTGAAGAATTAGAAGTTGAATCCACAAATCAACCACAGAATTCTACATCTATGTCTCCCTCAATTTTAGATGAGCCATCTCAACACCAAACTGAAAAAACACCTGCAAGTTTGTCGTCAAAGAGTACTTCCCAAATCCAGAAGAAAAAGAACAAAACCTCAGCAGCTTTAGCTGATCAATCAGTTGCTGACTACTTTAAAGCAAAAAAGGCTAAGTTGCTGTCAAACACCAAGGAAGACACTAGCAATCAGAAGGTTGATAAACAGCAGGGGATTAAGATGTTCATGCTGAGCTTGCTACCAGAATTGGATGAATTCAGTGATTCTCAAATAAAGCTATTCAAACGGCAGGTTTTAAGAGTCATTGATGATATTTCAGCCATGGACCAACATCAGCAGTCACGGTCGTCATCAACTCTGACAGTGCTCACATCCCCATCTATGTCCGATTCAATAGACTCAGAAATTGACGCGACTAACATCTTCAATGCTGGTGATAATATGCATAGTGCAAATTTTTATGAGGCATTTTCTCAAAGTCTTAATACTAATTACAACTAAACACATGTTTTATTTGATTTTTATCTATTGATCATTTCATTACCTTTGCTACTGTAATTTTAAATGACAATACAGTTGAGTTATTAAACTTACCTCAGAGTGATCATTATTCTTTCCTGTGCAGGAACACATTCCCTCATAGGTGTGTCCATCTTCTCCAAGGAAGGTCCAACTAGTCTTGTAAGTTCCAAAAAGGTGTCTTTTGTCATTCTGTAAAAAGATTTAAATTTCCTATCCGACTGTGACAGCTCTCTAGTTGCTACAAATAGCCTAGAACTAACGTTATTGCTCAAATAAGGGTGAACCCAATGCTCTCTCTGTACCCTTCGCTGTCTTCGGTAATCATAATAACTAATAACGTCATCTTCGTCTGAGTCTGACATTGTTATTGCACTTGACAAACAAGGAAGGCCTTAAAAACGACTATAACTTGAGTGTTATAACTTCACTGCACTCCACTGATTGCACAATATAACGCAACTGTAGTTGTAAAACAGTTGCACCGTGTGCGGACAGAAGCTTTGTTTCAGTTGCAAACTGGTTGCAGTCGCAACTGGTTTGCAACAGTTGCTGTAAAAACAGTCACACCGTGTGCGCTGGGCCTAACAAATACGTTCAAACACTTGAAACTATGCAACTCAACTGTTTGGTGACAAGAAAATACGGTCGCATGCAACCGGTCGGATACTGATTTCAAACTGGTCGCAGTTCAGTCGACCCGTGTGTTGATCCCCATTCCAGCACACGTCCAATGTCACCAAACAGTTGCACCTGCAACCGGTTTGAAACTATAATTTCAAACCGGTCGACCCGTGTGCGGAAGGCCTTAATCAACAGTTTAAATGAGTAAAAATCGATTATTTTTAACGCATTTTTTGGGAGGTTTAAGCAATAATTTCCATATTTTAAGCTAACAAGTAAAAAATATAAAGCCTTCTTTATAACTTAAAGTAGTTTCCCAGATTATCTATATATATAAAATTCAATGTATGTCCGTCTGTTTGTACGTTTGTCTGTTTGTATGTTTGTCCTTTATGCGTTACCAAACCGTCCATACGATTGCTTTGAAATTTTGCATAGTAACACAGGTTAACCCTGGGAAGGTTTTAGACCATTTACCGAAGTCCTAGGACATTAGGACTACGCCCCAGTGGCCCTCAAAGTTTCAATGTTAATCTTATGGAAGGTCAATCTTAAGGAAGAAGAAGAAAGATTTCTTTTGATTTTATCAGGGGCACAAAAAACAGCTGTTCGTATGAAAAGCTTAAAACAGCTGATTTTGATCAACAACTTATTTGGATCAAAAACTGAATATAATTTTAGGTTAGGTAAATCAAGCAATAGCTAAGCATTGCCGGGTCCACTAGTTAATTTATAAATAGAATCCGAAACACGGTATTACGAATGCATGTTTCAACGATTTTGCGGCTTGAGTCAAGCCTTTTGCATTGAAATCATACTGTACACTCGGGAGTTTTCTTCAAGGTAAAGAAGAGCCTTAAGTCAAAGGGGTGAAATGGGATAACCGCTCTTAAAATTAAATCAAGCAATAGCGAAGCATTGCCAGGTCCACTAGTAATAAATAAATTACACTTAAACTTGACTATTACCTTCTACATCGGAATAGCTCCTATTCAAGTCTTCATTTAAAATGTATTTTCTGGTTAAATCCTTAGTTGGTATTATGTTGGCGATGTTCTACTGACATCCTATATTCATCAATTAGAGATTTTGAAAATTGTTTGGTTCTCTAATGATCAGCTTATTAATTACTAAATTCATATTATAATAGTCAAACTAATACTTTGTTGGATAGCTTATGTATATTAATAATAACCTAGCCCATAAGAAAGCTTGTATTTCATATCTCAAAGTATATAATTACTACATTGAAGGGGCAAATATACAATAGCAGTAATAAACATGTTCCAATAAATACAATTTTCGATAAATAAAGGAGCCAAATTTTAAAAAACGTGTAAATTATGTGTAAGGTCCAATACCGATTTGTATAAAGTAATGTTCGCTGATTTAAGAGTAAATTGCAATTTTTAATATTACTGTGAGGTAGTTAGTTGTTAAACCTGTTTGTAATCCAGGCATGTAATCCGCTAAGGGGGGATTGTAATGAAAACTGGTGAATGTATCTTCGTAGATTTAATTAATTTTTTTTTGTAATCGTAATTTTACCTTCGCAATAACGTGTTGAATTTATTCAATTGAGCACCATGATTTAATTTAGTCGAAATATCATAACAGATATTTCTGAAATCAACTATTATAAAAGAGAGTGTACGTACGTGAGTAACGTATAATATAACAGATGATTTCAGCTGATCATCAGTTTTGTAATACTTAAACAAACCCAGTGTAGATTATACTTTGGGGTTATGTTTACAACTTGAATCATTATAATTTCTTATAAAGTTCTTATAAGTAATGTATGCTATAATACGTTATAATATTTGCTTTGAGGTTATAAACTGTATGTAAATACAACCTTTCATAATCAATATATTCGTTTATACAAATTTAAAGAAGAAGTACCTATTCGTTTAACTTCGGAAACATTCGTACAACTTCGAGTACCACATAAACATATTAGATTATTAATTAATTTCTTCATTATAATATTAATAACTTCTAAATCATTTTAAATATCAATCTATAATATATATAAGCGAAATACCACTCACTCACTCACTCATCACGATTTCTCAAAAACTACCGAACGGATTGAAATGAAATTTGGTATGTAGCTTCCTCTAGGGCCATAGATGCTCACTAAGAAAGGGTTTGAAAAAATTCGAAATTTTAGAGGGGGTTTGGGGGGATCAAAGTTATTAAAAATTGATTTCTTCAAAACTACCGAACGGATTGGAATGAAATTTAGTATGTAGCTTCCTCTAGGGCTATAGGTGCTTACTAAGAAAGGGTATGAAAAATTTAAAAATTTTAGGAGGTGTTTGGGGATCAAAGTTACTAAAATCATAATTTCAGATCTTTTATTATTATGACAATAGTGATTTTATTATTTAAGATCTATATATATAAAAGCCAAATACCACTCACTAACTGAACACGTAAAAAGAATACAATTACGTTAAAAAGACTGAAAATACCAACCACCACGGGAACGCCATACGGGGCAGCTAGTATGAAATAAAAAGCAATGTAGCGTTTGTAGAAACGTGTATCCAAGTATCTAGTCTTTTTGAATTCGCGCGCCAATGCCTGTTCAGTTGGCAACATTGCGGGTATACCAGTGTGCCACTCTCATCAGCTGTTAGTTGTTGGAAGCGTGCTAGGCCGGCCGTTTTTGATAATTCATTCTTCTGCTGTGGCCTGACTATGTAATGCAAAGTGACAACACGTTCTACTTTAGACTAACCGAAGCTATTCATATGTAATACCGTCTTGGTAATAATTAAACCATCAGTGAGCTTGTTTTATTTAATATGCGTTAGTGGGTGGTTTTAAGTTTTCTTGTGACGTGTTTTACGGCGTTTCTTGCCAAATTTGTCTGACCTTGCCTAAGGCCTATTTCGCTACTAATCATGTCTACCGGCTAAGTTATCCATCTATCTTCTACCAGGTAATGTTCAAACCTAAATTACACCCTGAGTTAGCTATAATAATATGTTTTGTGTGAATTTAACTGTAACATTTATTCTACACTTGCTAAGTATATTTTGTGTCATATCTTAACTTTTTTATAGCCTATATTTTACATAGCCTAACTGTTTTACTTTACGTAGCCACAAGCCTTAAACTGTTTGCTTTATAAGATTTAGAAGCCTTTTAAGCCTTATAAAGGTGTAATAGTGTGTATTAAAAGCTCTGTTTTAAATATTTCTTTGTAAGCCTATAAATTAGTATACAGTTCTATACACGAGGCTAAATTACAGTTTCATACAGGAAAATATATACAGTTCTATACACGAGGTTAATTTACAGTTTCATACATGAAATAGTTATGCAACTTTATACATGTTTTTAGCCATGTACTAAAACATGTGTTTTTTTCTTATAGTGAACATCACTGGTTCAAGTTTTACATGGGTTAATCATCCTACAAGTTTTGTCTTCCATCTTCGAACAATAACAACCAGCTAATATGAAAACTTTCTGAGTGTTGCTAGAATTTTTTAACTATCTGTTACTTAAAATATGATATCTAAATAATAAAGGCTTACATAGTTAAAAAAGGCTACAGTAATATTTTTTTTTATATAATAATAATTGGGTGGTGCAGCTATAGCATATTTCGGACCTTAGCCCTCAGGGCTCTATATTAGAAAATTTACTTACCTTTTTTTTTAATAGAGAGACGTCTCATATTTTTTTTTATTAATTAATTTTTACCTAGTATTAAGTTTGGCCATAGATATAAAATTATTATCAAATCCATGGTGAATGTATTCAATTTTGTAAATTTGTAAACACTACTAGTTCGTAATTTTGTATTTTTTTTTATTGTAAACAGGGAGGGTTTTTCAAATTTTATTTTGGGGAGGGTTTTTCTTTTTGAACTTAATTAATTAATATATATATTTTGTAAACTTTTTCTTTGAAAATCAATTGTACTTAAGGGCATGTCAATTTAAAATTTTATTACTTAAGGGCGTATAATCTTTTGTATTTTTATTTTAAAATAATATTTTAATAAACAAATTGTTTATTTAGCGAATTGTATTTGTTTGGCATTTCCTGTGAATAGCTAATTCAGGTGTTTCTTGAAAAACTTTCCAAAATAAGGTAAGGCTACAGTTCATTATCCTTAGAAGGATTTATCATCTTTGTTTCTCCCTTATGTATGTACCACCCCATTTTTGACTCAGTACGCTTTCCGTTTTGTTTGTTCCCTTTGAGGATGGTGCAGCAATTATAAGATAATATTTTTATCTGATTTTAAATATATATTAACGTAAATAAATACAACGTTTTAAATAGGCCTACATTTTATAATCCTTATAATTGTGTACATTTACCGAATTAAGAATCCAAGTCAGCATAATCAGGTATGCCTAGATAAAGTCTGTTGTTTTTAAATAGTATTTTGTATAACTGATGTGTACCTAATTAATCCGCCTGTGATTTTTCACAGGAGTTTACTAGTTGTTCCCACTTATGGAAATAAATATTAATTTTCGTTTTAATATCTTAACAAACTGAAGCAAATAACTTTGCATTTTCTCAATAACAATTCCAGTTTCTGAGGATTTTACACCAAAACATCGAGTTGGAAAAAATGAATAGTTTGTTGTTAGAGGTTTTATTTAATTTATTGACGCCCACTTTGAAATGTATCTTGCAACAAAACTGCTTGTTACACAGACATCTTACTAAGCTTTCCTTGAAGCCTTCCGCTTTGTTCAAATGTGTTATTTTTGCAAATAAAGAAGGAGCCACTCTTATGTAATGTTTTTCTTCGCCGGACTCAAAATGGTGGTCAATAAATCAAAAGGAAAATTATCAAATGTCATTTTAATAGAATGTAACTAAACAACCACTTCTGTCAAGTACTAAAATATTGAAGCCGTCACTGTTGTGACAACTTACCACCGTAACATTATACAGGGCATGTTCAAATTGCTTTCGCTCAATAGCACAACGTCTCTTCGTTACAGTCCCATTCTTCGTTATTTTTGCTTGTATTGTTAAACTGTAGGAGATCACATTTCATACATCCAATCAAAGCCTAGAGGTTTGTTAGTGTAACATTATCATTTAATGTATTTGATTTCATCGTGACATCTCTGTCAAACTGTCACGTGCCTTGTTGTTTAAAGGAAATAGTATGAATCATTTTTTTTTATATATATTAATGGCTTAAAAGTAAAACCAAATGAGCTCGTTCAGTAACTAGCAGTAGTTTTGAATTCTTCGTTGTTAGTGGAGAATTTTTCTCCAAGTGATTCTCCATTTTGAAATATAACTAGCTATCAGTTTGAAGTTATGTTTTCTTTAAATTTGTATACTGAAAGCTCATATGGAATTTAGTTTTATAGTGTTTATTGTAAAAGAACACCTTTCTCCATTGTGTTAAATAATTAAAATTTTGCAGTTATACAGGGTGTCCCATAAGTAAGGTGCCAAACTTCAGGGAATGGTTCTACGGGTCACAATAAGAAAACAATTTCATACAAACACGGACCCGAAAACGCTTCATTTTTTAGATTTCCGCCATTTTATCTTTGTACAAAATAATTCTTATCTACAGAACGGTTTGACTGATTGAGTTCAAACTTGGCATGAAGTTTAAAATAACAGCGATATATTTTATGAAAAATAAACGATTAAATCCAATGATGAGTTTCAAAATGGCAGCTGTTTTAAAATTTGAAGGATAAGTTAAGGTGTGTGTAATAATTGGTTTATTCAACCCGCCATCCTACATCAACACATGAACGTTGACATCTACGCCATCCTCTGACAAACGAACAAAAAATCAAATCAGGATTTTTTGGGCGCTCTTCTCGAATCCGGCATCGCTGACCACCCCCCGAGTACCTGGTGCACAGGAGCGTTGACATCTACGTCATCCTCTGACCAACGAACCGAAAATCGTGTCAGGAGGTTTTTCAGGTCTCGGCGCACCAGGTCCCCGGGGGTTGGTTGCCGATGCCGGATTTGGAATCAGCGACCCAAAAAAACCCTCAGGAACCCGATTTGAGTTCATTCCAAGTTATGAATTTTTTCTATGTTAGTTCTGAAAATGCATTTTGCACTGCACAAATGTAATTTTCAAAAATTATGAAATGAAAAGTATGTACATTTTTACAGATAATTGTCGGAAGCGAATGCAAAAAACCCCAACTCAATCCGTCGATGGCATTACATTTTGGAGATTTTGACTCTTTTTGTGTTTTATTTAGTCCCCCATACATAATCAATGTTTGCTATTATTAAATAAATTAGTAAATTAAACCCAGAAAATTTAGCTGTAGTATTATACTGCTGCCGATTTTTTTCGTGCGGACCTATTTAACACCAAATAAACGGTACCAGATAACTGCCACATACTTTCTCACAGTTGAAACTGTATACCTTCCAAAGAGTAGCATAGGAGATAGTTATTTAGAATTATTGCAAAAGTAGGAAAATGTTACCATCGAAAATATTATTTGATTTTTTCAAAAACTTTCTTAGTGATTCCCTATGGCCCTAGAGGAAGCTACATACCAAATTTCATTCCAATCCATTCGGTCGTTTTGAAGAAATCGTAATTTAATAACTTTGATCCCCCCCCCCAAACCCCACTAAAATTTTGAATTTTTTCAAACCCTTTCTTAGTAAGCACCTATGGCCCTAGAGGAAGCTACATACCAAATTTAATTCCAATCCGTTGGGTAGTTTTAAATAAATCGTGATTTAATAACTTTGATCCCTCCAAACCCCCCCTAAAATTTCGAGTTTTTTCAAACCCTTTCTTATTGAGCACCTATGGCCCTAGAGGAAGCTATATACCTAATTTCATTTCAATCCGTTCTTTAGTTTTTAAGAAATCGTGATGAGTGAGTCAGTGAGTGAGTGGTATTTCGCTTTATATATATATATAGATATACAATGCCAAAATATAAAATATAACTTAAATTATGTAACAGGCTTAAACTACTTAAACAAATGACAATCAGTAGTACAACTCAAAGAATGTTATTAAAGTACAAAAACTAAGACTATGTGTAATATTTAAATATAGATCTAATACATTCTATTATGCGTTGGCAAAATATGCACTCATAAAATAAAATAAATATTTATTATATGTACAATAATAATAAACAGTGCATATATTTATAATAAAAATGTGTTTATAACTTTTAAATTTCCCTCTCCACAGTGACAAACATAGGGTGTCCAGTGAAGAACAGATGTTTATATTTGTTTATCACAGTTGTAACTGATGCAACAAACAAAGAGTGGGGGCCCCTCTTTACTTCCCCTCTCGAACACATTCCCAGAGTGATTGATCTGTAGTAAATAATAGTGTGTCTGATTTTAATGTATCAATAAATTGGTATTTCATCAAGAACTGACTGTACTTGAATTAAATTGTAATTTTTAACTTTGGAACTAACCTTAAAAATGTTCGATCAAAACTTTTCCAGGTAAAATGCTTATTTCACTTATAAAAAGACTTTCCTACGTATTCAATTTCCTTTGTTGCGTCAACAAGTCACGTTTCCCACCACACTTCTCACATCCTGCACCACATTATTTCCCTTCTACCAAGCACAGTATGTTTATAACATGACTGTATCTGCTTGAATGTACTGTATGATTACAATATTGAACATATATATTTCAATTGTGCTCCTAGGCGGGAAAACAAAGCACTCAACCTTCAAAATTTGATGCGATGGATTGAGGTGGGGTTTTTTGCATTCGTTTCAGTAAAATTATCTGAAAAAATGACCTAATTTTCTTTTTATAATTTTTCAAAATTGAATTTGTGCAATGCAAAATGCATTCGGGTAAATGCAATTTAAGAAGTCACTTAGAAAAAATGCATAACTCGGTTAATAACACTTGGAATGGATTCAAATCAGGTTCCTGAGGGTTTTCGAGGTCGCTGATCCCGAATATGACCTCCAAATTTGTCCATCGCCGACCTGGAGCTTAGGATTGCTGATGAACATCATCTCTGAGGCTTCTCCTGAAATTCATGCTCAAACGAAACGATACTCCTCCCCTGGGTGTTTTTTGGGGCGCTGTTTCCAAATCTGGAAAATCCACCGGAACCTGGTCATCGACGCAATCCCCTGGAGTTTTGCTGTAACATTGGTACAAACTAACCGAAAAACGAATCAGGGTTTTTTTGGGCGCTCTTCTCGAATCCGACATCGCTGACCACCCCCCGAGTACCTGGTGCACAGGAACGTTGACATCTACGTCATCCTCTGACAAACGAACCGAAATCGTGTCAGGAGGTTTTTCAGGTCCCGGCGCATCAGGTCCCCGGGGGGTGGTTTCCGATGCCGGATTTGGAATCAGCGACCCAAAAAAACCCTCAGGAACCCGATTTGAGTTCATTCCAAGTTATGCATTTTTTCTATGTTAGTTCTGAAAATGCATTTTGCACTGCACAAATATAATTTTCAAAAATTATGAAATAAAAAGTAAGTACATTTTTACAGATAATTGTCGGAAGCGAATGCAAAAAACCCCAACTCAATCCGTCGATGGCATTAAATTTCGGAGATTTTGACTCTTTTTGTGTTTTATTTCCTCCCCTATACATAATCAATGTTTGCTATTATTAAATAAATTAGTAAATTGAACACAGAAACTTTAGCTGTAGTATTATACTGCTGCCGATTTTTTTCGTGCGGACCTATTTAACACCAAATAAACGGTACCAGATAACTGCCACATACTTTCTCCCAGTTGAAACTGTATACCTTCCAAAGAGTAGCATAGGAGATAGTTATTTAGAATTACAAAAGTAGGAAAATGTTACCATCGAAAATATTATTCGAATTTTTCAAAAACTTTCTTAGTGATTCCCTATGGCCCTAGAGGAAGCTACATACTAAATTTAATTCCAATCCATTCGGTAGTTTTGAAGAAATCAATTTTTAATAACTTTGACCCCCCCCAAACCCTCCTAAAATTTCGAATTTTTTTAAAACCTTTCTTAGTGAGCACCTATGTCCCTAGAGGAAGCTACATACCAAATTTCGTTCCGATCCGTTCAGTAGTTTTTGAGAATCTAGCAAAACAACCTCCTTTTTGGCCAAAAACCCCCAACAATCTGTTATTATTATTATTATTATTATTACTTAAACGAGAATTTTTAGAAAGATGCTGTTTTTTGCATATGGTAGGGTACATTAAGGACTACAAATAAGCAAAATTTTGTTAAGAGCCGTTTTTGAGAAATTTAGATTTTTCTTGTTTTTTGGTAATTTTTAGGTTGTAAAACCCCTTAAAAATCAAAAATTTGAAAAAATGAATAAAACGCCTGGAGATATTCCAGAACTACACCTACATACCAAATTTAATCATAATCGGACAGTTGGTATGGTCTCCAGCTCTGTACACATCCTTACAGACACACAGACACACGGACAGACATCACAAAAAAAAACGCTTTTTTTGGGTTCAGGGAGCACCAAAACAAAAAATTTTACTAAAAATATTTTTGGGTTCAGGGAGCACCAACACAGATAATTTCACTAAACAATTTTTTGGGGTTCAGGGAGCACCAAAACAGATAATTCCACTAAAAATTCAAACTCGAAAATTTGGACGAAAACAATGCTTTCTCCATTTACTACGTATAGGGTGGAGAAAGTTAAAGTGTTAAAAACGTTAATGAAATACATTTTAGCAGCCAATTCATCCAAAGATAATGTTATTACACCTACTTCACAGCCTATCATTTCAGGGAAACTGGAAAGAATTTAAAATATTTCTTAGGTACTTGTCTGTAGTTACGGTAGATCGTATTTCGCGTTTCTTCTCTCTAAACCTAAAACCTGTCAATATACCATTATCAAGCAAGTTTGAACTATCATTATGACATCCATCATACTGTCACTAACCCTTTACTATACGGCTATTGGGGTTTTCTTTGTTTTCCTATTGAAGAACGTAGGAAGTATTGCGTTTTATTACGTTATTACCGTACGTAAAATATTCTGAAAATGTATTCGCAATATAATTTCAAAGGTTAATTAAAATTTATTTTAAATATAAATGAAGTGATCATTTGCGTCTAATTCAAGTTAAGTTATGAATCAATTAAAATAATTAATTAAAACTTGGTTCTTCAGAATAATTGTGATGCAAGAATACAGACTACCTCTTTACCTTCCATAAGTGCAGGATTCTTGTTGCCTTCATTCAAAAATCGATCTTCTTATAAAGAGCTACAAACATTAGTTTAAGAATTGTGTGATGCATTCATTATAAAATCACCTGCAACACTCATAAAATTTCTGTCTGACACGTGATTTATTATGATGAAGCTTTGTGTTTGGAAATAAACCAGGCCTAGTGTGTTTACAAAAACACACTTAGAAAAAAAGACAATTTGACAAATACGAATATCATCTATACTAATATTACAAAGAGGTAAAGTTTGTTTTTGTTTGTTTGTTTGTATGTAGGGGGTAATCTCTGGCACTACTGAACCGATTGAAAAAATAGTTTTACTAATAAAAAGCTACACCATCCCTGAGTAACATAGGATATAATTCATTTTGATAAACATATTTCAATATTAGTAAATTTAACCTTAGGCCTAGACTGATAAACCAACACATGTATTTACATTTTATTACCATAGCAACCAATTGAATAAAATAACAGATAAAACAGCTGTTTGCTCCAATATTTCCAGTAACAGCTGATTTCGAACTTTGAAGCAATTATTTGTATCTCTATCTTTTAGGTTAGGTTTTTATTAAAGTGTAGATCCGAGCCTTGCTTTTTCTTTTAACCTTTATTATAACTGCAGATATAAAGTATACTAAATACTTTTATTATGACATTTAACATTATTTACCATTTTAGCATTGGGGTTGTAATTAATCCTATACCTTTATTGTAAAGAACACATCTCATGATTATGTGTATAGAAAGTACCAACGGGGCTGGCGTGCGGAGCACGCAGGGGTTTCCCATAATCTTTAATAAGTACTTTAAAATTCGTCTATTTTTCTGTTTAAAAAAATGCAAAACAATAAATTTATAATTGAATTAAATAAAAAAGTATAATAAATAAATATTTAAACAAATAAAATATTAGTACTGTGATCCATAGCAATAATGGAATTAAATAAACACTAACAAATGTAGTTGTATTTGTTTATTGTTGAGAGAATTTCCTTGGTTTGGCATTATCGGTGTATTTAGTTAATCAAAAGCTAAATAGGAATAATTGTACTATAAACATATGAGATTATTTGTATTACTTTATTTATATATGAATACAGTCTGTCAATATTTGAAATCGGTTATTACCTTACTAATTGGATAGTAAATTGCAAGAATGTATAGCTGAAAATAATGCATACGACGAGTATACATAGTATAAAATGCACACCACGAACATACTTCTTGACACGTTCATTGCTATGCAAACTTCGTATTTCCTATGCTAGGAGCTGATCTTTTATCTATATATATATAAAACCGAAATACCACTCACTCACTCACTGACTCACTCATCACGATTTCTCAAAAACTACCTAACGGGATGAAATGAAATTTGGTATGGAGCTTCTTCTCTGGCCATAGGTGCTTACTAAGAAAGGGTATGAAAAAATTCGAAATTTAAGGGGTGTTTGGGGGGGGGGGATAAAAGTTATTAAATTACGATTTCTTTAAAACTACCGAACGGATTAGAATGAAATTTGGTAGGCTTATGTAGCTTCCTCTAGGACCTTAAGTATTCAATAAAAAAGGGTTTGAAAAATTCGAAATTTTACGGGGTTTGGGGGCATCAAAGTTATTAAATCACGGTTTTTTCAAAACTACCGAACGGATTGGAATGAAATTTGGTATGTAGCTTCCTCTAGGACCATAGGTGCTTCCTAAGAAAGAGTTTGAAAAAATTCGAAATTTTAGGGGGGTTTGGGGGGATCAAAGTTATTAAATCACGATTTCTCCAAAACTACCGAAAGGATTGGAATGCAATTTGGTATGTAGCTTTCTCTAGGGCCATAGGTGCTCACTAAGAAAGGGTATGCAAAATTTCGAAATTTTAGGAGGGGTTTGGGGGGATCAAAGTTACTAAAATCATAATTTTAGATCTTTTATTATTATGACAATAGTGCTTTTATTATTTAAGATCTATATATATAAACGCAAAATACCACTCACTAACTGAACACTTAAAAAGAATACAATTATGTTAGAAAGATTGAAAATACCAACCACCACGGGCAACGCCGTACGGGTCAGCTATTTTGTTTTAATATTTATAGTCTAAACGAGTAGAAATTACTTAATTTTTTATTTTGGAAACTTTCTACGTAATAATCACTATGCATTGTGTATTGAAAGCACTCCCAATACCGGGGGTTGCCGTGCAATGCACTGTGCGTCGGCCGTTTCTCATAGTGTTCAGTGTCAAGCTCACATGTGCGTTCTTAGCAGTGAACGTGTTAGAATATCTTTTCATATCTATATATTATATGAAATTTAACGCGTCTTTGCTTCTATGTTCTCTATAGACTCAAATAATATTCTACCGATTTCACTAAAAATATCGCGTATTATCCAAATTAATGTATGGACATTAACTATTACCATAGATCATGAATAATAAATAGATCTGGCATCCATACGGGGGCTGTGTGCCGGAAAAAAGGTTGTCGCGAAAATAGTACATGATCGCGCCGCGAGGTAGCGCTAGGGAGAAATCATTGGTAGCATTGGTGTTTCAAACAGCTACCCTCGTTTTCCCAATAGATAGCGTCAAAAACGTCGAATTTCCAGTGGAACAAAATATTGCATTGGATCGGAGTTCTATTAGGTTATCCAAATACAATGCTATTACTACAATCTAAAGGTATGAGATGAAAAACGTGTTCTGGGGACCATGATTGGTGCTCATTTACTACTCCCGACCTTAGGTCTTACCATAAGGGTCACTGCATTAGCTCATTTTTCCTACGGCAATTCGCTAATAAATTACATTAACTTTAAACAAATATACGCCCTCTACCATCTTCCGTGATCATAAAAATGAATCTAACTATATATGTATATTTTTGTATATACTCAATTTAAACAGTAGAGAAGCATTTCCATGCCCACTAGTATGAACTGAAATTTAATTATTTTATGAAAATATCTGGTTATCCTCTTTTGCCCCTAAAACACGACCCTTTTAGGAAGAAAATCGATCATTCTATTTTTAAATATGTTTACTTATGCTTTTATCCTTCGGTGGTTTCCATGGTAAAATGTCACCCTCATTGTGGCATCCATCATACTGTCACTAGCCCTAATCGATTTCAAGATAAAACTCCCGAGAATTTTCAATACACAATGCATTGCGTGCATCGCACGCCAACTCCCGTATTGAAGGGTGTTTCCAAAACACAGTGCATTGCGTGCTTCGCATGCCAACCCCCGTATTGGGAGAATTTTCAATACACAATGTATTGCGTGCAACGTACGCCAACTCCCGTATTGGGAGAATTTTCAATACACAAAGCATTGCGTGCTTCGCACGCCGACCCCCGTATTGGGAGAATTCTCAATACACAATGCATTGCGTGCAACGCACGCCAACTCCCGTATTGGGGGTGTTTTCAAAACACAGTGCATTGCGTGCATCGTACGCCAACTCCCGAATTGGGAGTACTTTCAATACACAGGCCAACAATAGATGTCTCACATTTAGACAACTAGTTTTTCTTTGTAAGGTGGCCTGAAGTTTTTGTATAACATCAGCTGTACTGGCTTCTTGGATGACCTAAATGGTAATGTTTATAGTGGGTCAGTCGCCTTCAAATAACGACGAGATATCGATTTCCTCGTTTGTTGTGTGTGTGTAGAGAAGCTATTGTTCTCATCAGTTATGCGTATCACGCAGTCTCTCTTGTTTATGGATTTGAGTGAAGACAGCCAAAAGGACGTGTGTTAAGAATCAACTCATATAAAAGCGAGTGTACGTCCGTACGTGAGTAACAATATAACGTCTGATTTAGCCCATCATCTGTGATAATTAAACTAACCTAGCGTAGATTATACTTTGGGGTTATGTTTACAACTTCAATCAATAATATAATATCTTGTAAAGTTCATTTCCAAATATGAGTTATAGAACTAATGTATTCTATAATGCGTTTTAAGATTTGCTTTGATGTTATACAATTAATATAAATACAAAATTGTATCATCAATATTTTTATTTAAGCAAATTTAAATAAGAGATACCCATTCGTTTAACTTTAGAAACATTGTGTACATCTTCGTATAACATATAAGCATATTCGACTATTAATTTCTTCAATATAATATTAATAACTTCTATATATGTTATCTTTATTTTGTTATACAAAGTGTTCATAAAGTCCCTTTAACCCCTTATT